>JAXQQM020076895.1:0-140132 GCA_034641835.2 Pinus albicaulis | reverse complement strand
ATCAGAGGAGGCCTTGATGAGTGTGGAGAAAAGCATAGGCTTGTTGTTTAATGAGTGAGACCCCATTCAAAAGAAAGAGCAAGATAGAGCCATTTTCATCTAATGAAACTCTCATCTCACAAGCAATACCCAAATTCAATTTAGAATCTCATCAAGAGAAAATTTGGTCTTTTGCGGTATCGACCATTGATAAATTATTTTTTTCTTGTAAATCTGATCTTTAGTTTCCTGTGATTGGATTGGGTAGCCAAATTTGAAAGGACCGGGATTGTCCAATATTTTTCCCAGAAAGGTTCTTTCATCTACTTGTAGATCGCTGAAATTAATGTTGCCATTACTTTTTGAAAGAATAGTTTTTATGGTGAGGCTCCAAGTTTTGTTGCAGAATTTCCTTAGAGATGGTTTTTTGTTGTTGAAGATCATATTATTCCTTTCCAACCATATGTTCTAAAGAAGCACGCAAGGGATGGTGTCCCATATCCTTTTGGCTATGTTCTTTCTCTTCTCCCCCCCCATGGATATTCCTTTTTCCAAATTTTTATCAAATATTAAGTGGTGTTGATGGAGTCTAAGTCAATCTGAGTGTAAGAGGTGAGATCTTTCCAGCACTGGATTGAAAAAGGGCATTTTGAAAAGAGATGAAATACAGTCTCTTCTGCACATTGACAGTTGGGACATTTGGACGGGCCATATACACCTCTTTTTTTAAAATTTTCAGAGGTTAAGATCTTACCTTTGAGGAGAGTCCATATAAAGATTTTGATCTTTGGTATGGCTTCAGACTTCCAGATGAGCTTCCATATGGGCCATTGAGGATATGGTAACTACTCTTTTAGGAGTTGACAGTAATCAAATTTGATAGAGTAAGAGGACCCAGAGGGGTCCCATCTAAGACTGTCTTCACTATCTTTCAATGGGGTTGCTACACCATGAAGCGTAACTTTAATATTTTTCAGATCATCCTCAAAATGTGAGGGGATAGGTGGAAAATCCCAATCGATCCAAAAATTAGAATTCTCATCCCACCTTGAGATCTAGGCTAAAGTGTTTATATTATAATTCCAAAGGTGGGTTTGAATTTGATGAGTACTCAGCCTTTCTTTGAGAGGATCTTGCCCCATAGTTCGGTCATTCCAGATGTTAGTGTTACCTCCCCCTTGTGGAAATTTGGAAAGATTTCTGCTAATAAAGGGGATGGATTTATTGAATAATGCCTAGATTCTAGAACACGGTCTGTTTGGAATGTCACGATCAAGGAAATTTTGTTTGGGTGAGCTGAGATATTTAGATTCCAGAACTTTTTTCCACCAGAAGTGTTGTTCACTAATCAGGCGCCATACAATATTTCCCCCAAAGGCATTGTTCAAGAGTTTTGGTATACGGATACCGAACCCACCATTTTCTTGATTTTGTGTAACTTATCTCCACTTGAATAAGTTGTATTTCTTCTTCTCGTTTTTTCTCCTTGCCAGAGAAATTTCCTTAAAACTACTTCAATTTTTTGATGGATGCTGATAGGAGCATTGAGCAGGGTAAATTGGTACAAAGGCAGAGAGGAAAGGGAAGATTTAAGGAGGATTAAATGCCCAACCATGTTTAGCCAAGAAGTTCCCCACTGCCACACTCTTTTTTTCATTTTGTCAACTGTGATGTTCCATACTTCAGACTTCAAAGGTCCAACACTGACTGGCATCCCAAGATAATTGAAATAAGCCCATTTCAATTTGTAAGAGACTCCAAAAATTTGTTCTATGCTATGAATGGTGTGGTTTGTAGCATTCCA
This sequence comes from Pinus albicaulis, assembly GCA_034641835.2. NCBI lineage: Eukaryota > Viridiplantae > Streptophyta > Pinopsida > Pinales > Pinaceae > Pinus > Pinus albicaulis. The sequence continues at coordinate 138,349 of JAXQQM020076895.1, read as the reverse complement.
TCCATAAATACAACTCTTATGATAATTTATCAGCCTCCCTGAGTAAAACATAAATTTGTCAAGTAGAGATTTGAATCTTTGAGAAATAATGCAGGTGGAACTGCCCATCAGAAGGGTGTCATCTGCAAATTGTGAGTGATTCATATTCTTGACTCCATTGTTGAATTTGATTCCAGTGATGAGGCCTAATCTGTGCTTGTGGTCCAAGGCCCTGCTGAAGGATTCAATCGTAAGAATGAAGAGAAAGGGAGAGAGGGGACAACCCTGTTTGAGACCTCGGGAATATTGAAAGAATTTTGCTGGTCTGCCATTGATAAGAGGAGAGATATAGGGATTTGAAATACAAGCATTGATGAAGGAAATGAATTCACTGTCGAAACCCATTTTTTGAAGGACAAATATGAGACAGGAATGTCTCACCCTATCAAAGGCATTGGCAAGGTCAAGCTTTAGGATGAAGCCTTTCTCATTTCACATCATACTCGAGTTGATGGATTCTTGAACAAGGAGAATGGAGTCTGAAATTTTTCTTTGGGATATAAACCCCCCTTGATTTTCAGAAATGAGATTGGGAAGATGGGGTTTAAGGCGAGAGGCAAGAATTTTAGCGATAATTTTTTAAGAGGAGTTTCATAAGGAGATAGGTCTGGACCTTGAAAAGGAAGAGGGACGGTTTTCTTTGGGTATAAGGGCAAGGTAGGTGGAATTGGTAAAGCCCCGAATTTTATTCTTCCTCCGAGCCCATTGGATCATTTTGGTTAAATCCTTTTTGATTAAGTCCCAATAGGTCCTAAAAAAGCTAATGGAGAAGCCATCTAGACCCAGAGACTTATATGGATGTAGAGACCATATGGCATTCTGAATTTCAGCCTCCTCTATTTCTCTTTTTAATGTGATGTTTATCTCCTTCGTAATGAGCTTTGGCAAGTGACTTAAGAGGTCCGAATAATCCTCAAGCGCTGAAGGTTCAGTGAACAGATCCTTATAGTGATTAAAGACAACAACCTTTATACATTCCCGATCTGTCTGAATTATTCCTTCATTATCAATGATGGATGAGATATTATTCCTTGTCTTTTGAACCGTGGCTTGTTTATGAAAGAAAGAAGTGTTTCTGTCACTTGCCTAGAGCCATAGGTTTCTAAACTTTATCCTCCAATTCTCCCCTTCTTTCCTATTGATTTTATACAAATTCCAGTAAATTTATTTCTCTTGATCTGAATTTTCTTGATTCACTCCATGAGTATCGATATCATTATGAATAGATTCCAGTTTTACTTTTATTTCTGTTCTAGCTTTATCGGGTTCCTTGTAATGAAACTTAGCCCATTCTTTTAGAGCCATTCTAACATTATTCAATTTTGTTTCCCAAATGAATGAAGGATACCCTTCAACATGCTTCTTCCAGGAACAATACATGATCTATCTTGCATCAGGAATATCACTCCAAAGGGGGTTATATTTAAAAGGGAAGGATTGTCACCAAGGGAGAGGGTGATAGGGTAGTGATATGAGGCCGAGGAGGAGAGGATATAAGAGGAGGCTACAAAGAAGAATGAAAGTAGAGGTACAACCACTATGAATCGATCAAGTCATTCCATAATGTTTCTCACTCCAAATCTGCGATTATTCCAAGTGAATTTGCGGTTTTTTGGGATGACATCAACCAAATCGTGATCTTGGATGATGATTTCAAGCTGATATCTTGAGGGATCTGAGTTGAAACTTTTACCTTTTTTTTCATTGGCATGCAAGATCAAGTTGAGATCACCACCTATGATGATATTTCTATTTCCCTCATTGTCTATATCTGTTTCCATTGTGCTCCAATAAGCTTCTTTATCCCTATAATGATTAGGTCCATAAATATTGTAAACAATGATCTCAATGTTCTCTTTAGTACTCTGGAGGTTTACTTTGATCCAGTTTTGATTTTTGACAGCTCTTTTTTTCTCCCAAGCGTTCTGTTTCCAAATGGTGGAAATTCCTCCCGAGGCACCCCTAGATTCCATATGAGTGCCCGTATAGTTTTTCATTTTTTTGATAATGTTTCTATATCATGGTATCCTTGTTTAGTTTATTTTAGGAGAATGTTGAGATTGAAACAAGATGATGAGCTTAGTGAAAAGAGTCGCCTTCACTAAGTGGGCCTGCAGGCTATTTTTGGCGCAAGTCTATTTTTAGACATGTTGATCATATTCTATGAGTTGCACGATGCTATTTGTGGATGGTTGGTAAATTTGGAAAAATAGATGGAATTCTATTTTTAGACATATTGGGCGGAATATATTTTTAGATTTCTAGTCTAAAAATAGATATGTTGAATATTATTAGCTCTTAATAATATTTGGACTATAAACATTATCTTATTCTCTTGGAGCACTTTAGTTAAGTGCACAGATGTGGCACAGGAGCTGACAGAAGGAATTACGCTATTCCTAAGGGTTAAGTGGAGCTATTGCATGGATACTTCAGTTAGAACTCATGTGATAGATTTTGGTGGAGTTATTGAGGTAGTTGATGGAGTTGTGTTCAGTTTAACTGAGTTAAACATAGTTGAGCTAGTTGTATCTAGTCTAACTGATTGATACACTAGTGAGAGTGGTGTGAATTAATTATTAATTAATTCACTAATTATTAACTCATTAATCAAATAAAGAATACATCAGTTAACTACAGTGCATGGACAGTTTCAGTGGAGACCAGTGAAGAGGTAGGTGAAAGAGTAATGTGACTATCAGTTGTGACTATAGTGTTGCATGATTTGCAACACACAGTGGTTGGAGATGCCAATGAGGATTGCGTGAGAAAGGCTAGACCAATTTGAGTTCATTCAGAGCCATTCTTTAGTAGTGATTGCACAATAGAGGAAGGCTAGCAGGTGGCAGAGATCGGTGCATGGGATTTGCTAGATCGGACCTGATTAGTGTGTAGCAATTGGAGATTGTACTGAGAGCTTGTGAGGAGCTTTGTATGATGATTGTTACATGATCTCTATGAAATATAATATACATATAGTTGGGGGTTTTTAGCTTTAAGCTTTCCCATAAATTACTATGTTCATATGTGTGAATTTTTATGGTTTTAATGTGTGCATGCAATTGATTTTATTTCCGCAAGTAATGATCAATAGTAGAAGAGATTTTGTATTGTACATGAAGTCAAATAGTGTGTGATCAGGAGAATCTCGGATGTATAACACATTAGTTATATAATTTCTACATGGTATCAGAGCGATATTGATCATTGGATCAATTGCAAAGCATTGAAGCGGTTGAGTTTTGTGCTGGTGGAATTCGAATTTGTAGCAGTGTTTTCTTGGTGTCGAAGTTGAGATGTCTTTCAACGGATTGCGATTGGAGTATGCCCTTGAGGGCAGATCAAATTATATTACAGGGAAGGACAGGATGGAGGCGGTGCTGGAGGACAATGGGTTGAAGGAGTTCATAGATGCAGAAATTCCAAAACCTGCTTCTAGCGATGCTACCGCACTTGATGCATGGCAAAAGAAGACAGAAAAATGTCGAAGGATTATGTTGGAAGGTGTGAAGGATCACATAGTGTACAACCTTCATGGTAAAGCTTCTCCATTATTGATGTGGAAAGCTTTGACAGATTTTTTCCAAAGCAAGAGCGACCAGAGGAAGTTGGCGCTCAAGGATAAACTCAGGAATATTAAAATGGAGAAGAGCGTGATGTAGAAAAATTAGGAAAGGAAGTTTTCGGTGCGGGGATGAGGAAATTTGGGGAAATGTGGGGTCTTGTATATAGCTACCACTTGGTGAGCTTGGCTCTCCATGGGCTTTCGAAGAGTTGGCATAGCTACGGGGACTCTGTCAATGGTCGGGAGAAATTGCCAGGATGGGAGCGACTTTGGTCGGATCTTGTGCAAGAGGAGATAAGGCGAAGTACCAGGGACGGATCTTCATCAAAGAACTTAGATGAATAAAATTGCACTTTGGATGCCAAAGAAAGGAAGGGGAAGAGTAAGAAGAATGCTTCTCAATCTGGTGCGAAAGGCAAGAAGCAGGACATGTCCAAGGTGAAGTGTTTTCACTGTCACCAACACGGACATTACACCACTAATTGTTCACAGAAGAAGAAAAATAAGCAGGCTGCTAGATCTGCAGCTGGAGAGGCCTTAGCCTCGCATTTTGAGCTGGATTTTTCGCTAATCACATGCTTGGTCTCAAGTGTGACAGGATCAGTGTGGTTTCTTGACAGTGGTGTGTCTTTTCACATGACAGGAGATCGAGATTTGTTTACTGATCTGGATGAGAAAGATCTTGGAGTGCACATCGAGATGGGCGATGATGGTAGATACAGTGCGACTGGTATCGTTACCATTTCCTTTGAGAGGGAGTCTGGTAAACCCTTCGTATTGAAGGAAGTGATGCATGTTCCAGGATTGAAGAAGAATCTTATCTCTGTGGCGATGTTAGAAGACAAGGGATATGATGTTGTCTTTAGCGAAGGAAAGGCTTTCCTGCGCAGTAAGGCAACTGGTGAGACCCGGAGGATAGGGGTTCGAGTTAAGAACCTTTATCAATTGCAGGTAGATGGCTGTGCAGCAATGGCAGGCAAGGCAAAAGGAGTGGTGAGCCGGGATGATGGCGAGTTGTGGCACCGGAGATTGGGCCACCTTCACCATGGAGCTTTGAAGATACTGCAGCAGATTTCTACTGGGCTTCCCAAAGGTACACTTGCGCAGTCAGATCAGTGCAAGGGATGTACTTTGAGAAAATTTGTGAAAGCCACCTTTCACGAGAAGGATAGTCGTGCCACGACCTTGAGAGAATTCACCTGGAATGTGTGTTGAACTCACGGTGGCTTCAGCGAAAGCCTGGGAGTATTATGTGATATTTGTTGATGATTTTTTCGTAAGTCTTTGGATAGCCCTTCATGTAGAAGAAGAGCGAGACATTCTCTAAGTTCTGTGAGTTTAAGGCACTGGTGGAGAAAGAGTCGGGGAAGCAGGTGAAGGCTCTTAGGATCGACAATGGTGGTGAATTCATCTCTGGCGAATTCAAGGGCTTTTGCAGCGCAGAAGGAATTCGAAGAGAGCTCATAGCGCCTCATAACCCACAGCGGAATGGGGTCACGGAGTGAAAGAACAGAATGATCGTGGGTGCTGCACGGGCAATGTTGCATGATAAGGGCCTTCCCATACACTTGTGGGCTGAGGCATGCAATAATGCGGTTTATGTGCAAAACCGTTGTCCTCACATGATACTTGGTATGGTATTTTGAGAGAGCGTTTTACAGTAGAAGCATTATTTCTCATTGGAGGATATTTGGTTCACCTATTTACATTCATGTGATGAAGGATGCCAGGAAGAAGCTGGAGCCGAACGAAGAGGTTGGGATATTTGTGGGGTACACTGATACACCCCAAAACTATCGTGTGTATTTACCAGACAGTCGCAAGACTGTTGTGCGACGGGATATCAAATTTCATGAGGAGAAAGCCATGAAGTGTTCGCTTGAGAGGGAGCCACACTTGCATGCAGATGAGGAGTTATTAGTTCCTAAGGATGAGCCTCAGGATGTGGATCAGCCACAAGAGGAGGTTCATGGAGTGGAAGAGACCACTCATGCAGCACCAACCATCAGAGGGTGGAAGCGCACTACAGAAGCTGAGCGACTGATTCAGGATGCAGAGAAGATTGTAGGAGCACCTACATCACAGTGCAGAAAGAGACAATCACCTGACCGGTATACTGGATACATGGCTCTTATGAGCAAGTGTATCGTGACAAAGCCATCCTCTTTCGAGGAAGCTGTGGAGGACCTCGCATGGGTAGATGCCATGGTGGAAGAGTATGATTCGATTGTCAGAAACAGTGCATGGGAGATTGTCCCAAGGCCGGAAGGGAAATCAGTGGTGGGTTCGAGATGGATCTACAAAGTGAAGCAGGCAGCTGACAGGAGTGTGGAGAATTACAAGGCAAGATTTGTTGCCCGAGGCTTCTCACAGATTGAGGGGATCGATTATGAGGAAACCTTTGCACTTGTTGCAAGGTATTCTTCCATACGAACGATTCTTCCTCTCTCAGCGCAGATGGGGTGGCACATTCATCGGATGGATGTGAAGACTGCGTTCCTCAACGAAGTGATTGAGGGAGTGTATAAGCGACAGAAGGTTTCGAGATCTTCGTGTGGCAGTACTTAGTAATGGGAGCTCAAGAGAGCGCTGTGTGGGTTGAAACAAGCACCTCGTGCTTGGTACACACGGATAGACAGTTATTTCACCGGACTTGGATTCTCCAAGAGTGAGGCGGATCCTAACCTATACCAGATTGTGGTGGAGGGTAAGTTGCTGATCATTGCACTTTATGTAGATGATTTTATTTTGACGGGTGATGAGCTGTTGATACTTTCATGCAAGGAGGATCTTGCTAGAGAGTTTGAGATGAAGGACTTGGGCCTCCTTCATTATTTCCTGGGATTGGAAATCTGGCAGCGCAGTGATGGACTATTTGTTTCTCAAGGTAAGTATACCCGAGAAATCTTGGAGAAGTTCAACATGCATGGCTGCAAGCCTGTTGATACTCCTCTTCCTGGTGGATGGAGGAAGGAGGATGCTACTTCGGCGGAGGTAGTGGATGCCACTGTTTATCGACAGTTGGTGGGGTCGCTTATGTATTTGGCCAATACACGACACGACATATGCTATGCTGTTAACCAGCTTTCACAAGCTATGGTTAAGCCTACCAAGCTCTTCTGGAGCGGGGGCAAGCATGTATTGAGATATCTCGAGCTTTATCGGGATATGGATTGTAGATGCAGAGGCAGTCGGATGAGGTGGTGTGTGGCTTCACGAGGATACGAATTAGGCGAGCCCATGGACATAAAACACATCACGGGAAGGGATTTTCGGTATCGAATTAAACACGGTTTCTTGGTACGACGGAAGCGAGAGATCCATGGCACTTAGTTTAACGGAGGCCGGTATATGGTGAGTTTGGGCATGCGAGGCTGTAGATGAGGAAGATCCTACAGTGATGTTGTTTGGTTCACATGAATCCTCTTGTGATATATTGTGATAATCGAGTTGATACTAATCAGAGTTGCATTAAACTCTCAGTTAATCCAGTATTTCATGATAGATCTAAACACAGTGACATCCGGTATCATCATATCAGAGATTGTGTGCAGCGGAAGATCATGTTACTTTCATACATTCCCACGGAGGATCAGGATGCTGATATCTTGACGAAGGCGCTCACCGGGAGCAAATTCGAATACCACAGAGGCAGGATAGGGGTGGCAGATAATCCTTATCTTGTTGAGAGGGAGTGTTGAGATTGCAACAAGATGATGAGCTTAGTGGAAAGAAGTCGCCTTCACTAAGTGGGCCCGCAGGCTATTTTTGGCGCACAATCTATTTTTAGACATGTCGATCATATTCTATGAGTTGCAGGATGCTATTTGTGGATGGTTGGTCAAGTTGGAAAAATAGATGGACTTCTATTTTTAGACATATTGGGCGGAATCTATTTTTAGATTGCCGGTCTAAAAATAGATATGTCGAATATTATTAGCTCTTAATAATATTTGGATTTGCAGGTTTTTTGAGAATTTCCAAGATGTCTCCATGTTCTTTTGCTGTATTTCTAGTGATTTGGGCTGAGGAGGGTTCAAAAGAGGAGTTGGGGGGGCAGGATTTGGAGGGGGAGAGTTGAGGAGATGGAGGATGAGTGGGGATGAGTGGGGATGGAGGGTTGAGGAGGGTCATCTTCAGAGAGGGCAAGGGAGGAAAAGGGATTGGTAGAGGTCAGGGAGGGGATGGAGGGAGGGTTAAGGGATGGATCAGGGGGTTGCTGAGAGGAAGGGGAGGGATTGGACAAGGATTCTTTGAGGGGAGGGGCAGAATGCACTGAAGGGTTTCCAGTATTTCTAGGGTTCGAAGCAGTGTTTTTTTTTTTACAGTTTCCCATTGAGTTTCTAAATCCGGGCTTTCAACATCAATAAATTTGGAGCATCTATTGGAAAAATGACCGTATTCGTGACATACCTTGCACTTGAATGGGATTTTCTCGTAGTCAAGCTGTTGTATGTGGGTCCAGTTGTCTACTTTAAGCTTTTGCCCAGATCCACTTCAACGCAGATCCTGGCACAAGCTTGCATGTTGTCCTTCGGCTCACTACAGTCGATGAATTTTCCTACTGCGTTCCCAATAGCTCGAACGGAACCATCACCCCAACAATGCAAGGGAAGATGAGGAAGCCAGACCCAAATTGGAACAACGTTTGGCACGTCGCATTCAGGATCAAAATCTGGAGTCCATTTGTTGAGGTAGAGCCCTCTGGTGTCCATGAAGTATGGTCCATTCCTGAATATCAAATCCTTATCTTCTTTAGTTTCAAAATGAAAAGTGAAATAGCCTACTACCCGCAATTTGATTGAGATTTTTCCAACGTATTAATCGCCGGTCGTATGCACCATTTTGGACGGAGTCTTAGCGAGGGCCACAGACCGATGTTGGATGATGAGACCCTTCTCGTGAGTGAAATGGAATTCATACGAGTTGTTGGAGGAGAAGAGCTACTTCTATAATACCTTCAAGTTTCTTTACAAATTTGAGATTGGTCTAGGGGAGGGAGGATTTAGTGAGGGCGATTAAGCTGAAAAGACTTGGGCTGATTGGGTTAAGGGGCCACCTTTGGGATGGAATCCGGAGGGGCCATCACCCTTCCAAGCGGTGAAGGGCTCCATCTTGACTAGAGTGTTTCATTAGTATTGCATTTCTCGTAATAAAATTAAATAACTATTACATTGAATGAAAATTTTGTAAAATGAGTGAAAATTTTGTAATAAGGATTAATATTATTAAGTATGGTATAAATTATGAGATTTCAGATTCAAATATTGAATAGTTTTTACTTTCCCAAAGAAAAACATTAAATGACCACTCTTAAATTTTTTGTAAGGTTGTGGGAGCATTTTCTCATCATCGCAACATTTAAATAAGATAATTAAATTTACAATTTTCTGTTCAAACATATTTTCATTAAAAATTGGTACTTTGGCACCCATCTCAATTTTATATTTGGAAGCATATAAAATTATACTATGAAACAACATTAATATATTATGGATATTTAAAGATCAAAGACCATTTATCTTTAAATAATGAAACAAGAACCATCTCAATTCTACCCTTGGAAGCATATAAATTATACTATGAAGTAACATCAATATATTATGGATATTTAAAGATAAAAGACCATTTATCTTTAAATAATGAAACAAGATGAAGCAGGAGGCGGATCCAATAATAATTCCTAAACAAAGAAAAGAAACTTAGAAATTGGCAAAACATCATCTACATAGATCTACACTAATTCCTGTAACATATTTACAAATAACTAAGTAAATAAATCCAGTTCTCTTTACATAGATAAATGGCACCCAAAGAAATGGGGATTATGTTCGATTGCAATATCACTAGGTGATTGCATAGATGGCATATAATATTCTGGCAAGTACCCAACCAGCATCGACAACATACATATCGAGGAATTGACTGTCACAAAACAACAACACTGACCATCAACGGTGATTTAAAGATGAACATAACCTTCATACAAGAATCAAAAAATCAAAAAATTAGCAGTGTGGTGTTCACATGGGATCCAAATACATTATACTGTGACCTGACATATCACTAGGGTTGATACTTTTAAAGAGAAGGTAAAAAGAACACAGCAAGATTGCAGAAAAACACGAGTCTGCTTACGCTTTTTCTTCTTTGTAAGGATACCACCGATGTGCTTGCTCTTAAGTTTCAGCACCACCTGCAAAATATCAAGCAACTATTACAGATGCACAAAATGAATGCAGGAATTTTTCAGAAAACAATAGCTTGCTTACCTGGCCATTTTTCATGTACACAAAAACCAGTTTCCAGTGCAGGTCACCTGCTATAAAACCAACAGTTAACAATTGGGCATGGACAAAGAAGCGATTAGTCAGAGCTTGAGGAAAATTCATTCCCAAATATAAACAGATTCAAGCTAATTACAAATCGTTTCTCGTGTGCTTCAGAAGCTTAAATCCTCTTGCTAGTAAATCCAGGCTAGAAAGTTCTGAATCAACCGAAAGCAACTCCCCATGCAATCCAACTGTTGGATTGACAGGACCCTTTTCATATGGAATAACTGTTGCGTTATTCCGCATCTCTTTTGCAGCTCTGGCTTTCAGAGCTGCTGCTCCACGTAGAGCTGTTGGCACAAATCATGGAAAGAAGGCACGACGAAAATATGTTAGACATAAAACTCTATACTAAAAAGAAACCCAAAAGAGTATATGAGAGGAGATTATATTGAAAATAAATCCAAAAAAGAAGTACGAGAGAAGGAGATTCTACGGTATTTAAGGCATTTTCAAGAAGCTCATTGTCTTGACAATGCGCCATTGCATCCCATTGCAACGGGTGCAACGGCCACGACGGAACCCACTCCTCCCAGCGACATGGGGGCCTATACCTCAACATTACGAGCAAAGTACTTGTTTTTTTTTCTTGCCTTTCTTTTCGGCTTTAACTTGGGTCCATGATTTTTATGGTTCGATTATTGTTACGTAACATATTAATATATTTGTATTTAATCTAATTGTATTTAATGCGAAGGTAGAAACTCTTTCAGTAAATGCAACATAAAAATCAACGATACACAATGATGTCTTAGGTATTTAAGTTGAGAAATATTTTCAAATGAAAACGCTTTACGGTGTAATAAAATGCAAATTTATATTCATATTAAATATTTATAACATAAGCTTTTGCATATGTTAATCTAACAATACAACACAAACTCAAATTATTAAATAATTATGAAAATGCTTAAAAGTTTATATATGTCTCATAATCTCAAAGTAACACTAACATCCTTATATAAAATTAAAAAAGATATCATTGGGTTATGGAGAATTGACACACTTTATTTTGAGAGAGTAAGATTTGAGTTACAATAGCAATTATCAAAATTTTGAATTCAAATTATAAATAATATTCAAACATAATTATACTTTTAAATTTAAATTCCAAATCATATTCAAACATAACTATATTTTTAAATTTAAATTCCAAATCATATTCAAACATAAATATACTTTTACCTTAATTTTGGGCAACATCATACTCAATATCAATGAATAACATTATAAATAAAAAAGTATAGAATATTTAACTGAAAGCAAGTAAATCCCCATACTACGTATTTACTCATATAATAGTTTATAAATTATTTTTCAAAAATAAAATAAACTAAGTTATAATAAATTTTATATTAACTAAATTATAATATTAGATATCATTGTTTGATGTCAATTGTGTAAAGTAAGTAGGTTATTCATATATTACCATTTCCATGAGAGGTAGTCATAACAAACTAATTTCTTATGATTTTTGAGTAGTCCACTTAGCACTCATTGCATTCATCTATGACCATTTCCATGAGAGCGTTAAGTAAGTAAGTCATTCATTTATGACCATTTCCATGAGAGGTAGTCGTAACTAACTAATTTCTCGTGATTTTTGAATAGTCCACTTAGCACTCATTGCATTCATCTATGACCATTTCCATGAGAGGTAGTCGTAATACGACTAATTTCTCATGATTTTGAATCTTCCTTTAGCGCTCATTGCATCGGGTGATTCTCACAAGGGTGAAGAGTGGGTTTGAAACTAGTGAAATGAATCATATAGCGTCAATCATCACTTCCGGGGCTTGCCTCTGGTCAACCATGAGTCCCAGGATGTCACCCATCCTAGATCACCTATGGCTCAAGCGTGCTTAACTATGGATTTTTCCCCACAATCAAGCCCACTTAGCTTGCTGCCCCATTTGAAAAACTTTATGAAGCCTTGTGCCTCATGAACAATTCAAGTAGAGCTCCCTTCACTCTTTGTATTTAAGTATTGAAGGCTTTCAAAAACCCCCCAATAAAATGATATCTAATATAATGCATTGCGAAAACCCCTTTGAATACTTAAATTATAATAAATTTTATATCAGAATTATTAAATAAAAATGTTATTTGATTTTTTTTAACTAAACATTTAAATATAAAATTAAAATTAGTGGATTAATAAATAATCCACAAGAAATTAAAAGTATTCAACCAATGATCGGCTACACGATCTTAGCGGGGGCTTCAAGAGAGAAACGGATGACAAACTAAAATATTATCGTGTTGTTAAATGAGGGAATGTATTGAGTTATTTTAGAATGGATGGCCATGCATAGGTGTTAAAAAAAAGAAGAAGTTATTATAAAGTTTATTCTAAATTTGACACAATGGATACGATTTGATTTGGCCTAATAGTTAAGAGCATATGTTTCCTCCTAAGTGGTCACTAGGTTCAAAAACGAAGGGGTAGAGTATGTATGCCTTTGTAGAATTAGCGATCGAATCAGCACAACGCGATGGTGGGTCCCTTGTCCCACAAATAAGGGGGGTCTCATACACCAATTTGGTGTACGGCTTAGGTTGTGACCTTAAAATAGGTGGGTCCCTTGTCCCAAAAACAAGGAGTCTCATACACCAATTTGGTGTACGCTTGGCCATGACATTAAAATTAGATTATTATTATTATTATTATTATTATGTTATAAAAATAAAATAAATTTAATTTTAAAATATAAATGAAAAAATGTTGAGATAAATGGTCCTTTCTCGGTGAGACATATTGCTAGAAATGTTTATAATATTTAAAATATATGCAATAGATACATAGTAAGAAAGAGTTTACATTTATTCAAAATTTGTCCTAACATAACCATCATCATTTGAAACGAGAGAAAATATTTTCTATTTATACTTTTGATATTCGATAAGAAAGATAAACTAGCATTTGCCAAATTGGAGTCACAGAAACCTTATTGTGGAGACATTAAGCGAGGTAGTGACAACGTTAAACTATGGAGGGTGATTTTCACATTAAATAAAATCTCTATCGATATAGAGGCATGAATCTATACAATGTCACTAAAATACTTCCCAGTAAAACCCCCTTTGGTATATTTAAGAAAAACCTAAATTAAGTATATTTTAGGAAAGGCTAAAATATCTCAATAACCCAACAATTATATTTCAAAAAACCTAAAACATCCCAATAACTATTTTTTAGACTCACATATAAATTTAAGGGAAGACCATAGGGTTATGGATTATTATATTGAAACACTATTATATTAGAACCCTAGGATAAGCGTCTGTTCACTGCAAAGTGTTTTAAGCATAGCTCTGAATTGTGTTCGTATGTGCCCATGAACCTTACAAATCTATGGAAGATTTGGGACCATAAAATAAGTGAGTCATGTACTTGGCACTTGCCAAAAATAAATTCTTGCTATGGGTGGAAAATAACGAAAAATAAAATTTTCTATCATTTAGCTTTGACTTAACACCTTTGTGGACTTTGACATTATATACCTCAAATCAACCTAACTTATAGGTTATTAATTCAGGTTTTATCCATCAATTTTATTAACCAAGGGCCTATTAAATATCCATAATTAACTAATTAATATTTTAATAATTAAATTGTTTCCATAAATTTTAAATAGTTAAGATTTTCGATCAGATTGAAGTTCATATATCACTAATATTTCATTTCATTCTATGATATGTATCACTTTGAGATTTTCACAATAAATTAAATAAACAAATCATACCATTTTCTTCGTTTAAAAACAACACTTACTATAAATCAAATTAGGGCAGATGCCTTTGCAGCCAATCCTTAAATCTTAGAATAAAAATTGAATTAGAATGGATTCCTTTGCAACCAGTCTGTAAATTTTAGAATAAAAATTGTATTAAATAGAATGCAGGAGCATTATTAATTTAAAGCAGAGCTGGTTCATAAATTTTAAAATAAAAATTGCGTAAAATAAAAAATCTGTGTCAGCTCATAGAACTGCTTAAAATTCCACGTGTCCAGCTCATAAAACCGCGTAATAACCTCGATCAGATATATACATAAAATTCGATTAGTTCACGTGACAATGGTTTCCAGAGGAATTTAATTAAAAAAAAATAATCCATGGTTAACATTTAGATGAGAAATTATTTTATTAAAAACTGAAAAAAAAAATACACTTTCTCTTCACTTGATATATTCAAGTTTAAGGGCATAAAGCAAAATCTCAGGAACTTAGTCAACCTGGCTATGTCACCACTCTGTGGAAATTGTAGTGTCTTCTTGGTGAGATAGCTTTGGTGACATAGAGATAGGGATTTAAGTATAATGATATAATATTATGCACAATAGGACTTATGTACATTCTTATATGCACTGTAAGACCAGTTTGGATCACTTAGTTGATGTGTGCTTATGATAATATATATGGTAGTTTGTATAAGAATTGATTTTGGTTAAGAGAATATTGGTGATGTTTTCTCTTTTGGTATCATTTTACAGACATAGGTGTATGACATGGATGGTGATCCGGGATTGAGACACAGATGGATGGTGATCATGTTATGTGGAACATATAGGTAATTATGATTTATGGATGATACATGATTTGTATGATTATATGTGTACATTAATATCGTACTAAGCATGATGTGAGGACTTGGTCATTTCCAACAAGGATGCGAGTTATAAATATTTGCGGAAGTCATTTCTCCAAAACCAAAATATGTTGTGCAAGTCATGTGCGATATTTGGTAAAATGTGAATAAGTTAATTATGAAATTCATTTGATTCCTTTGATCTATGAGATTGTGATGTGTGTAGGTCTTGGAAGACCTTACCAACGAAACCATATGAATGGGTATGAGCTCACAATGTTGATGCCTTAAGGTGAAGCATGGAGTTTCAAAGTAGAATAGATGATAAGACATGGAAATTAAGTAGTCTAAATCCATGAAATATAAAAACGTGGAGTCTTGGATATATAATAAAAGGATTAGGGTGCGGAGTCCTAAATCCATGAAAGATAAAGACATGGAGTCTTGGATCTATAATAAAATGTTTAGCACGGAGTCACGAATATTTAAAAATATAAAGGTGTGGAATCTTGGATCTTTATAGTAGATCATGGCGCGTAGTCCTTAATCTACTAAGGCACGAAGATGCATGCGATATAGGGGTCATGAGAATCCTAATCCCACTGGAAAAAAAATACCACTCATGGAGGCTAAATTCGGGGATGAATTTCCTTAATAAAATCTCATTCCTAACAATTTACTAGAATTGACTTTCAAAAAATAGAAATTCATGTCTAGCATCTCAGAAGTATGACTTTCCAAAAATGGTAAATCACCTCGATCAATGGGTAATGAAGTATACTTGAAGGAAAAAAACTTAACTTATCAGTCAATCCCCCAATAGTTCAATGTTGACTTAATCCTCGGTATTATTAATATTATTGTTATCTTTTATGAGGCTGTATATTATTATTAAAAAGGAATTATATCTCCTCAATCACTTCACACCTCTCTCCTTGATGATTCTTATGGCTCTATGTAACTCTCACTCTCTTTTAATAATACATTACCTCTCTTTTATGCACTCTCGAAGAATGGCATATTCCTCTTACACTCATTAAATACATGTCATACAAGATTCCTCTTACACTCTCTTTAATGCATATGCTACCTCTCCTTAAATAAGGCATGCACACACACTCTCCTTACAATAGCATGAGTTACACTCCTCTAAATGGAATACAAAGCATGAATATTACTCCACTCTTTTATGACCAAAATTTTTAGCTCCTCCTATATTGTGTCTCATGTATTCTCACTTAAGGAAGGTGCATTATGATGCAAGAGTTGGAGAGATTTGAAAAAATATTATGAGAGGGAGAGACATGGAGAGTAGTCAATTTATTTCAAAATGAATTTGAAATTCCTAAACTAAATTACTAAGTATCTCTACATGGTGGATCGACCATGTGTGGTATTGAGAGGAAGTGAAACTTGTCTTCCTCGAGATTGCCTTGTATATCTCTCTCTTGCTATATTTTTGGTATTGCTTGTGAGCTCTTACGACTTGGGGGTTCCGGGGGAGAAGTTCTCCTTGGATATGGTTCGATAAATTGGATGGTTCAAATGAGTTGGTTAAGAGTCAAAGGTGGATCATATTCTCAACGAATTGTTTGAATATCTCTTGAGGTATAATTTCCATTGTCCTAAAATTATAGTATAGCTTTAGCATAAAATAAAATGTAGACATTTAAATTGTTGTAAGCATCTTATTTTATTTAAGTGATGTTATCTATGTGTGTATTAAATTAATTAAAAAGACTAGACAAATCCTGTATGGATGTTTAGATCTCAATATTGGGTGTGTTGGAGTATTTTATGGTACTAATATTGGTATTGTAGCATTTGACAAAGGAAAGCCAAATATTGTTGAAGTTAATTGCAATAAATAAATTCTACAAGGACTTGGGTAAGTATTTAGGATTTATGGTTTTGTTTCAAGTAATTAGATGCATGTTTACAAATGGTTTTAGGGATAGTTTGCAAAGTGTTTGAAAAAAATTGAATGAGTAATGTTATCAATTTATTTATGCATGAATAAGTGCTAATTTGCAGCTTACATCGGAAGTAAGAAAATGGACATGTACCCAAAATATACTTGGAGGAATTACAAAATCAACCCTTAAAGAAAATGCAAAAATAATGGCAACTAAAATATGGTTTGGAAGATCAAATGCTTGAGGTAACTTTGAGGTAATTGACTATCGCCATTTCTACATGTCTTACTCCAGGTAATTCCAATGATTTTTCATTCAATTTTTTGTAATAGTATTATGAGATTTTGATAGAAAGCCTTAATGTTTGTAACATTCAAGGTTGCCATGTGTTTTTCAAATTGTAGCAATTGGTGCAATAAGCTTGTCAAAATCATGTCAAATGAATTAGCTTGTGGGTGGTAAAATGTTTCAAGAACTCATATGGTGGATTTAGAAGCCTTGTGAATTCAATGAGAATATCTTAGTAGCATAACTACGGGTTGTTTTTCCTCATGTAGAGCTGTAGTTGTAAGTTTTGATTCCATATATGTTTGAAAAAAGTCATAAATGAAACATTAGAGCTATAAATTTTTGTTTTTTTCAAGAATCACACATTCCTGAGCATTTTAATGTGACTCGGCCCAACATCGAGGTATCCATGCCTAATGGACCTACCTTAACCCCTGATTTGATTTCCAAAAAATACTTTTAGAGACGGATCGTAAATACGGGCAATTTTGTAGATTGTTGTTGTTAGTTATGTGCACCTCTTGTTGTGTCTTTGATGAAAGACTAGATTATTTAGTCTAGTGTTTAAGATGCCAACATTTAAAGTTTCAATTTCTGAATTTTATGAGATAAATATGTTGGAAAATAATCTTAAATTCATTGTTGCCAAGTGTTTGACAAAATGCCTCAGCAATTTTAATTGCATGCTTGCAAAGTGTTTGTCGTAAGGGCTCAATATTTGTGGAAGTGCATGTTTGCAAAGTGTTTGTCAAAAGTTTTGAATGGTAGCTTTATTGCATATAAATTGTTAGTGTAAAATTCTTGAATTCTTTTGTTGTTTTTATGTTACTATAAATAATAAATAAAACTATTTAATGGGTGTAGCTTCCTATGTCTACAAGTTTTTGGTATGAATGTGAAAATAGAATTTAACAATTTGCTGAAGTATGAATAGAGAATAAGACATTTGTTTCTTGTGTTATCTAAAGCTTTCATAAAAAAAGGGCTTGTTGTTGGAAAAAAATTTACGGTGACTAATTCTTTAGGATTTTGTGCAAATGAGTATTAGTGATTAATGTGACCTCTAATTCTCTATATTGATTGTGGGTAAGGTGGGACCTTACGCCATGGTATACGACGAGTTACAACGCTAGGGCCTAATGGGCCAACATGCTTACTTGTAGGTTGATCATGTATGAATGTTGATTTTGCATGCACGTTGAGTTGTTTTATATCTTGAAACATATTGGTTGCAGGGGATATTATTATCATTTTCATTTGAGAAACTCATGAAAAAAAAAAAAATTTCTTATATTCATTTATATTTTTGTTAAGACAAATTATCAACAATATGTTAAAATGCTTAAAGACATGATGGGAAAGGATGTGCTTGAGAAAGTTGGGGTTAAACCCAAGTATGTGAATGACTTGATTTCCAATCGATGAGTGAGATAGGTGGAGTGCATGCATGGTTTCATATATTTTTAATGCATCATTTTTGATGTGATATGGGCTTAGTAGCCATATTTGCATTGAAATTGTATCTACCAAGAAGAATATTAGCTTAATACGGACTATAGTATGATGACCTTGGTGTGTATGCTTTGGGAATGAGTAACAAAGTGTAAGGTTGAGATTCCATTAACGTGATGATTGAGTTCTTCGTGATAATTTTGACTCTTTTCGTACCCTACACTAAAGGAAACTTAACCAAAGCTACCTTGAAGGATGTTCACTTTTAACGTAAATATAGATTCAAGAGTAATGTATGTATTAATTAGATGTGTTAAAATGATTTGGGAATACATTATTAATAATGAAGTAGGAATGAAATTTTTGAATTCTTTGAAATTATTTTGTGTATTTTGGGTTGACATTAGGCGGCAAATAACTTTAAATTACTCAAATACTAGGTTGGTATGACCTTCCTAATAAATAAAGAGGCTTAAATGACTCGTGCATGAAGGATTGTGGAAGCCATTTTAAGGAACACTTGAAGGTTATGTTTTTCCTTAAGCTAATGTATGGGTATGGAATCCATACTAGCATATATACGAAACAAATTTATGGTGTAGGTTATACTAACATATATCTATGATCTAATGTATGGGTGTGGAAACCATACTAGCATATATCTATGAGAAAATGTATGGGTGTGGAATCCATACTAGTATATATCTATGAGATAAGTAATGAGGTAAGGTATGGGTGTGGAATCATACTAAAAAATATATCTATGAGCTAAGTAATTCTTTTGGTTAGAATATTTTGATGGAATCTCATATTCATGATTAAGGAGTGATTGTGTGTAATTAAAGCTAAATGGATAGAGATTTGTAACACGAATTTGCTTGTAACTTTAAATCCATTATTTTATTTTTATTACAAATGAAGATACTAATATTGGTATCTTGAACACCATTAATGAGTGGTTTTAGAATGTTTGGAATAATTGATTTTGGTATATGGAGTCAAGTGTGAACTAGATATCCTCTAGTATTGTAATCTTTTTGTTGTGTTGAATTTATAGGTAGAATTAAAATGACTTTCTGAAATTATTGAAATATAGGGAAAGATTATTGTGATAAGTTGATGAAATAAATTTTCTATTGGCTTAAGATAAATTAGGTCTACGAAAGCCATAAGAGTCTCTTTAATGATTTCTGTAGTTTTGAATATTGGTTGCATTCTATTTAACCAAATTAATTAGAGAAATTATGAGAAGTTGAACTCATGTATTTCTCTAAACTATTGTTAGTTAGGCGATCACATCAAAGTTAAATTGTTTATAAATTGTTAAAGAATAACATGTTTCGAGAGTAAAATGTTTTAAGTGGTGGGAACTTGTTTTATTTGAACTTAAAGAAAAAGCACGTGATTAATGAAAAAGCTTAGTTGAGTTCTTGTTTTACAGAATATGTGCTGTGATATTTTGAAAGGGATAAATTGAAGGAGAGTGAGATCGCATTTTGAAAGTGAATTGGAATTCTTCCACTGATTTAGAAGCCTAATATGATTGTATTGTATGTGGAATGGAAGAGATTGTTGGATTTAGGAATTTTGTGGGATGTATAGTTGTATAAGTATTTATTAGTCTTACAAAATGTTGTAATAATTTGAGAGGTGGTGATTCTCCTTCAAAAAAAAAAGGCGGGGGGGGTGTTTAACTTTAGGCTAGAAATTCCCTTGTGATGAGTCTAATATTATTTAAATGATTAACAAGATTCCACATCACATTTGGGAAATGTATGGTTTCATAGCTTGTTGTTGCGTACGTATCAATAGTAAGGAATCAGACATGAAATCAAATGAATTAATTAATTATTGA
This sequence comes from Pinus albicaulis, assembly GCA_034641835.2. NCBI lineage: Eukaryota > Viridiplantae > Streptophyta > Pinopsida > Pinales > Pinaceae > Pinus > Pinus albicaulis. The sequence continues at coordinate 118,312 of JAXQQM020076895.1, read as the reverse complement.
ATAGAAATCTTAATTGATTTCATAGTTGGAAAACAAATTGACTTAGAATTATCAAGGTAGATTCAATAATATAGATACCATATTTTCATAATTGTGAGAGTCGTTCTTAATTACAAGCCGCTTTCGAAAAATATATCATTAATCTACTTTCGAGAATGAATATCTTCTAATGTAGTCATTCATAATTGATTCTCAAGTTATAGAATTGAATAATGAAGATTATGGAAACTAAGGAATGATCTACCAGCCATAGAGTGGGTCCAATGAAAATTTGTATTTAACCTTAGCTTGTTAGTTAAAAAAGCGGGTGCCTTGAACCTCAAATTGTGATTTTTCTAAAGGGTAAATGTTTAGTAAAAAGTAAAGATAGATACTAAATATTTTGATTGCAAGGATGTCTTATGCAATGAAAAGGGGAAAATCGGATGATAAAGGACATAAATCAAGTGGGATGTAAGAGTGGGTTTTATATATAACATCATGTTTAGTTACGTAATTTCACTTGTGATTGTATGTGGATGATTTTATGCTAATTGTATGCAAATTTGATTGTGATATAGGATGGACCATCATTGTTGTGTATACAACCAACGTGTGTGATCTATTTATAGCTTGGCAAGCTCACAATACTACAAAACCAATAATATGACACATGTAGGATTCATATAGACTATGAGAAAGAAAACATATACAATATAAAATTATTATAGATAAATTAAGTAGATGTCATATAATTTACATAAAATGGTATTTTGATATGGTACTATAAATTGTATGGTTGGTTTTGATATATAAATCTTTAGTATTTTATATCAAAAAATGCCTAATTTGGCATGTATATATTTTCTACTTGATTAAAGATGGTATGTTTAGTTTTCATAGAGTTGTTTCCAATTTGAAAACGTTAAACATGGATTGGCATATATATATATATATATATATATAAGGTTAACAACTTATTGATAGGAGAATCCAAAAGGACATTATCTTATGGTTGTAGGAAAAAATTAAGACTGATTTAGCCCAAGAGGGGAGTATGTAGTGTCCCTTCTTGGTGAGATGACATGATACTTAGATATGGTGATTTTGATATAATGATATAATATTATGGACAACGGACTTATGTACATGCTTATATGCTATAGACCCGAGTTTGGGTCACTTGGTTGTTGTGTACTTATGATACTATATATGGTAGTGTGTATAAAAATTGATTTTGGTTAAGAGCATATTAACGATGTTTTCTCTTTTGGTATCCTATTTTGGACATAGGTGTATGACATGGATGGTGATCCCGAGTTGAGACACGGATGGATGGTGATCATGGTTATGTGGAATGTATATGGATTGATGATTTATGGATGATACATGATTTGTATGATTATATGTGTGTAATATCGTACTAAGCATAATGTGGCGAGGGGGACTTGGTCATTGCCAACAAGGATGCTTGAGTTATAAATATTTGGCGAAGTCTGTGCACAATATTTGGTAAATGAATAAGTTAAGTGAAATTCATTTGATTCCTTTAATCTATGAGATTGTGATGTGTGCGGGTCTTGGAAGAATACCTAACCAACGAACCATCGGATGGGTATGAGCTCACAATCGGTACCTTAAGGTGAAGCGTGAGTTTCAAAGCGAGAATAGATGAGAAGACATGGAAATTAGGGCACGGAGTCCTAAATCCATGAAATATAAAGACGTGGAGTCTTGGATATATAATAAAAGGATTAGAGCGGAGAGTCCTAAATCCTGAAAGATAAAAGACATGGAGTCTTGGATCAATAATGAAATGTTCTGGTAACGGATTCATAAATATTTAAAAATATAAAGGTGTGGAATCTTGGATCTTTATAGTAGATTAGGGCGCGAGTCCTCAATTTACTAAGGCACGAAGATGCATGCAATAGGGGTGTGGAATCCCTAATCCCCCGAAGAAAATACCACTCATCGGCAGCTTAGGGATGAATTTCCTTAATAAAAACTCATTCCTAACAATTTTGGAGTGACTTTCTAAAAATAGAAAGTCATGTCTAGCATCTCAGAGAGTATGACTTTCAAATAGTAAATCACCTCCAGTAAATGGGTAATGAAGTATACTTGAAGGAAAAACACTTAACTTGTATACTTTAATCAATCCTAATAGTTCAATTTCAAATTAATCCTCAATATTATTAATATTATTGGTATATTTTATGAGACTATTATATTATTATTAAAAGGGAATTATATCTCCTCAATCACTTCCACCTCTCTCCTTGTTGGATCTTCTCATGGCTTTCTATGTAACTCTCTCTTTCTTTTAATAATACATTACACTCTCTTTTATGCACTCATCAAAGAATGGCATATTCCTCTTACACTCATTAAAGACATGTCATAAAATATTACTCTTACACTCTCTTTAATGCATATATTTTACTCTCCTTAAATAAGGCGTGCACACCTCTCCTTAATGGCATGAGTTACACTCCTCCTAAATGGAATACAAAGCATGCATATTAATCCTCTTTTATGAAAAGATTTTTTAGCTCCTATGTATGTGTCTAATGTATTCTCACTTAAGGGAGGTGCATTGTGATACCAAGAGTTGGAGAGATTTGAAAAATATTATAAGAGGGAGAGAGTTGGAGGAGAGTAGTCAATTTATTTCAAAATCAATTTGAAATTCATAAACTAAATTGCTAAGTATCTCTACATGGTGGAGCTGACCATGATGGTGTGTGAGAGGAAGTGAAACTTTTCTTCCTCAATTACTTGTATATCTCTCTATTGCTATATTTTAGTGTTGCTTGTGAGCTCTAAAGGCTCGTGGGTTCCGGGGGGAGAAGTTCTCCTTGGATAGTTGGGTGGAAAATTTGGATATGGTTCAAATGAGTTGGGTTGGGAAGTCAAAGGCAGATCATATTCTCAACGATTGGGTGAATATCTCTTCATGTATAATTTCCATTGTCCTAAAATTATAGTATGGCTTTAACATAAAATAAAAAGTATACATTTAAATTGTTATTGTAAACATCTAATTTTGGTTTAGGCTTATGTTATCTAGAATATTATTAATTAGTTAAAGCGAAGACTAGATCAATCTATATGTATGGATGTTTAGATCTCAATATTGGAGTTATCATTGGTGTAGTTTATGGTACTAATATTGGTATTGTAGCATTGAGAAAGAGAAATAGGAAATATTGTTGAAAGTAGAGTGATACAATTAATAAATTCCAAAGGACTTGGGCAAATGTTCACGATTTATGGTTTTGTTTCAAATAATTAGGTATGTTTTACAAATGGTTTTGAGATGGTTACAAAGTGTTGAAAAATCTGGAATGAGTAATGTTATCAATTTATTTATGCATGGACAGAGTGCTAATTTTATGACTTACATCGAAGTAGAAAAATGGACATGTACCCAAAATATACCCCGGAAAGGAGTATAGAATCAACCCTTTAAAAAAAATACAAAATAATAGCAACAACTAAAATATGGTTGGAGGATCAAATGCTTGAGGTAAGTTTGAGGTAAATTCAGGTTATGGCTTATGTTTCATATTCTTATGATGGTGTGATTTTAGTCAAGTTTTTGTAATAGTATTGGGTACGACGGAAAGCCTTAATGGCTGTAGCATTCGGGGGAGCTGCCATGTGTTTATCAAATTATGGCAATTCTGTGGTATATAGCTTGTCAAATCATATCAAAATGAATTACCTTGTGGGTGGTAAAATGTTTCAAGAATATTATGGTGGATTATGAGAAATATGTGAATTCAATGAGCATATCATATTATCTAACTACGGGTTGTTTTTCCTCATGTAGAGTTGTAGTTGTAAGTTTTGATTCCATATGTTTGACAGAGAGTCATAAATGAAACGTGGAGCTATAAGTACATTGTTTCAGGAAGTCATTGATGGGCATTTTAATGCGATTCGGCCCAACATTAGGGGGTATACGTACTAATGTTCATGTTTCTGATTTATTTCTAATAAATACTTTTAGGAACCCGGAGGATATACTAATCTTGGATGATTTTGTAGATTATTTATTGTTAGTTATGTGCGCTTATTGTTGAATCTTTGATGAAAGACTAAGATTTTCTTTGTTAAAAAGTGTAACATTTAAAGTTTCAATTTCTAGATTTTATGAGATAAATATGTTGAAGAATAATCCTAAATTCATTGTTTGCCAGTGTTTGACAAAATTCCTCATTGAATTTTAATTGCATGCTTACCAAAGTGTTTTGTCGGAAAAGACCCAATCACCTATAGGTGCATGTCTGTAGAAAGTGTTGTAGGAATTCTTGAATGTTGTAGCTTTTGTGCATATAAAGTGTTAGTGTAAAAGTCACAGATTCTGTTTTATGTTAATATAATTATAAATAAACTATTTAATAGGTGTAGCTTCCTATGTCTGTAAAGTTTTTTGGTATGAATGTGAAAATGGATTTAATTTATGTGAAGCATGAATAGAGAATAAGACATTTTTTCCTTGTATTATCAAAGTTTTTATAAAAAAGGGCTTGTTGTTGGAAACGATTTTACGGTGACTAGTATTCTTTAGGATTTTGTGCAAATAGTATTAGTGATTAATGTAACCTCTACTTCTCTATATAATTGATGGTGGTTAAATTGGGAGGTCTTACATAATAACTATTGTTGTCACCATTGATGCATCAACTTGCAATCAAATAGAAGAAACAAAGCCTTGCTCATGACTACGTGTCCTGCAAGGTAAAAAAAAAACATAATCGCGCACAATGAATGTTTTAGGACATGGTTTAAAAATTATTGGGCATAGAAGGTCCTGAAATCCATATGCCTCGATGGTTGGTCATTAACAACACAAAAAAATATTATTAAAATAATAGGGCATTAATGGGCGCGGTGTGAATCTATGAATAGTATACGGTAAAACTCATAATAAGAAACCCTTATTAATGATTCGAAAACTTATGTAGGTATCATTATAGCTTAAATCTCATGTATAGAACAACAAGAAAATAAGTTATAATGATTATTGTTTGAGGTGATATCTCTAAGGTCTCATCCTTGATGTATGTTGTATTCTTATGCGTATTGTGGTTTTCAGATCTTGTCATTGTACGTGAGTGAGTCCTTGCACCCTTATATATATTGGGGGAAAGCCCACAAATATATATATATATATAGAAGGCTTGTATATATATATAGGAAGCTTTGACATACAAAATTTCTTTACACTTGTGTATCAAACATATGATAAAACCTTATATAAGAACATTGATATTTTTTCTAAATAGATATATAATAAATATTCTCATGAAAATGCTTAATATTATCTACTATTCGTTGAAGGTATAAATGATGAATAATTGCAGAAGGAGTGGCAATATGTGGGAAAAATGTGTGGTTATATATATAATAGGATAAAAAAAGGATGTTACGTTGTATCTTTACTATTTAAGTTTTATTTTTTATTTTTTATCGTTCTGGCCCTCTGCTAAGTAGGGACTATGTTATTCAACTTGAGATGGTTGATTGCTGACATAATTAGATTACATTCTCAAAACTATATATTAGATGATGCATTAAATCAATCATAATTATTTGATTAGGCAATAAGATTTGAGGTCTTATTTCCGGCTAAAATTCTACACAACAAAGTTTTATTGATGACAAGTTACATGCAACCTCTTATTACAAGGTTAAACTTTTTATCCAAATTTTATTATTGCTTTCAAATTTTATCCAACCTCTTCATTAGGGCTTAAAATTTTATCCAAAGATTTATAGTTTTATTGCACTTAATTTTTTTTAGGTCTCTTCTTATTTTATCCAAGGTTTTTATGTCTATCTGCTTAGTTGGTTGAGTGCCTGCCAGCTTTGGCAGAGTTGGTGCTGTGTAACTGCAGGCTCTACCATGAGCTCCTCTGTGTTCCTGCATAGCTTTCTTCTCGTGTCCTTCTTCTTTTTGTTTCTTCCATGCACCATCATGTTCTCCATTTTCCTCTCATGCAACTTCTGCATCTCTAGCGGGACTAAATTGTTTCGAGACATCCATACCAATTCTAGCAATCCTACAACCCCTTGATTCACAAGCCTGGGCCTTTGATTCTCTAGCACACGTGACTTCTAACCTCCAACATAAACATTTACACCAACATGAGAGCTGCACACTCTCTTGTTGCAAGCATGCACCCAATTGCCACAAGTATACACCCAAATGGTTGAATCAATGTCCCCTCATAGCCCTTGCGAGTATGAATTCACTTATCTCATATTGAACACTCTTGCTCTCTCAAAATAGAGAACATATATCAATTGATTTTGATTCCCTCTGCTTCTTCAGAGATTCTAACTGGAAGCTTCTACATCAATAGATGTCTAGGTAATTAAACTTTCATTATGTTTTATATTATTCTGGCCAAATTCTCAACAGGTCTTGAGTAACCAGAGCAATTGAATAACACGATTTGAGGTGCGAGTCGTAAGGCTGAAAATATCCTCTTAATGTAGAATGATTTAAATAGCTTAAGCACGACCACAATAACTAAGTTCATAGTAATTCATACTAAAAACACTGGAATTTGTAATAGTAAAAACAAAGAATATTGATCTATAAGTCGAGATCATGTACCGTTTAGGCCAATTGACTTACCGCAAGTATGTATCGATATGTTTTGTTGTTTCCTAGAAGGGTCTTGATGTACTGTTTAGGCCAATTGAATTACCGCAAGTATGCCAATATGTTGTGTTGTTCCCCATAAGGGTCTTGAGTCTCCTCTGCTGATAAAGTAACTGTAATTTCACTTTCATCCTTTATGCATTAATATTTAAGTTACATTGTAAGACTTAAATTCAAAAAGGATCTTGAGTCTCTATATTCAGAAAGAGGCTTATAATAGTCACGATCACATCAAACATTTCAAGAAATTGGTTGCCATAGATAACCTTCCATTATCCAATGTAGTAGATGTCCATTGTGGTAGGTCTGCATTGCTCTTAATCTATACATCCTATAACTGTTTTATTTTTCAATATCTTATAATCTCTGTCAAGGCTTTGTTCAATGTTTTTCAACACCTAAATCAGTATACATGGATCGATACATCTCTGTCAGAAAATTTTCATGTTTTCCTATTTTAGAATATTTAAATGTTATAGAACGTCCAATTAAAGTTATAAAAAATGACGCTTTTAAATAATTTGAAAATTCAGTTTCCAAATGCATAAATGATTATATGAAATCCCCATTCATCTCTTTAGAAAATTTTGTATCCAAAATGCATAAATGATTATATATATAAATCCATGTTCCTCCTCCTGTCTGTTGCATGAAAACTCTTCTGAAGGTGAAATTGGCATAGGGTGTATCCATCCTGAATTGGATAATCTCACTCTAACTTGAAAGTGGAACAACATTCCTCGAGCACTCTGAAGGACAGTGGAGTAGATCAACTCAAATACTACACCAAATTTTTTATTGCAGAAGTTCGGCCATGATTATGCCAAAGAAGATGTAAATATTCATCATTTTCTATCATCTCATATCACATGATCCAAGGTATGGGGTGGAGAAGCATCCTGGCTCTCATCTCATATTGAGCAAGCTATGCGGTGCTAAGTGTTCTGTACTTTGTTGGTTTGTATGTTATTTCATATTATATGTTTAAATCATTCAAAAAATACTAATAAATACTAATAAAAATAAAGGTTAATATTTTGTATAGTAACTTTCAATTTGATAAGTTTGTCACCAGTTTCATGTTCTGTTAGGTTAGTGTAGCATATGGATTCTTTGGGATACTATGGATTTAAATCCTGAGAGATATTGGCTTCCAAGCATGTAGTATTGGTTGTCTCCCTCAATGTATTAGAATTTTTAATTTACGAACAATGTTACCATCTTGTCTCCGATCTATGCTCACAATTTAGTGTAGAAAAATTAGAGAAATTTGTATTCCCTATAGATAACGAGTTCAAACTCCATGATATAATGCGGGTGCATTTTCAACGATTATGGATGAATTTATAATATTCAATACAACTAATGAACAATTACCTAATTTCTACTATCAACATCCATATTGCATACAATGGTAACAAGTATATTCAACATGTATTTTGTACTCACCAACTCTAGGCTATATAGCTTGGATGCGAGCGCTAGATATTTTGGTTGGGTGAATACTCCAAGGTTAATTGATGATGTCGGATATGGACCAAGCAGCAAAAGTAACGATTTCCATGAGGAGGATATGGATAACCCTCTACGGTCTCTTCCTCCATTTACGGCTGGACTACGTTTAAGTTTATTTATGCCCATTAATCTCAAGTAGGTTCAAGAAGGGTCCAAGAAGGATATAGGTAACAATTCTAAGAATATTACATGATATATACAACATACTTATAAATGAAAAATGCATGGTACACATATATCAGAAAATGTAGATATATAGAATGTGATGTGTGCTTTCGTATTTATTTATTTCTTTATTTTAGTTGGGGTAGGGAGCGGGAATGAAAAATTGACATGCATACTTTTGATTTAGTTGCCTTGAATTTATGTTTGGAATGAAAAATATGGTGGTTGTCTTGAAAATATGTCAAACCTCCACTTTCTAATAGCTCTCTCAATATCTCTATTTTGATGTTACATTTTTATAGGCTAAAATCAGTAATCGTTAATGAAATTGCACCTAGCATAAGAACTAACTATAACGAGTTCAAATATATATTTAAAAAAAATGTTTCTCATTATTTTTAATATATTTTCTTAACATATCGAATAATATTAAATACATACATCAATTGTTTTTACTATGAAAATCTACACCTTGTTGGTTTTAGAACACTAGTATAGACTAGATTTAATATATTTTTTTTTTTTTACTATACTAAATCCTAAATGGTAACGATAATGTAAGGATTGTAAATTAAAGGATATAATAGCTTTCATAATTTTAAACAAATATAAAATTAACCTTATACCTAGATAGATCAAGGAACAACCTCAAGAAACAATTAAACAATGGAGGATGACCCTTTCCAAAAGCACATTACATCAAATCTGTGGTTTAAAATCACTTGGGCTTTCTCCTTTGGAATATTTGGAAAGTACGTAATAGGATTATCTTCAAGGAACAAAGAACTCCATTAAAATTGATCTAGAGCACTACGAAAGACATAATGCAGGAATCAATGCGAAAAGTTGGACATAACGTAGACTAGAAAGGTAGTGAGGAAGATGAGATTCTAAATCGCTTGAGCAGAATCATTGATGTCGATACCATAAAGGAAAATTGTCCCAAAAATTAGTTTGTCCCCCATCACTTTCCCTCCGAAATGCTTTGTAGAAGTGGTTAAACGGGCTTCAAAAGACAATCTTGGGCCAACAAAATATGGAGGGATCCTTAGAATTCTGTAGGCGAGCGCGCAATACTCTGGCATGTTTTTTTATCAACAATAATAATGTCCACTAAATAAAACTTTGAAAAGGGTTTGGTGCTCCTTTGAAGATTGGAAATCACAAATATCCATATCACGGGGGACTCTACAATGGTGGTCTGACGACCAAAAAAATCTTCAATGGTACACCCACCTCTCTCAAAATGATCAATATTTGGGTGGAGACCCGGAGTGAATTGAATAAGAAAGTTCTTAGATCTCATTTCCACACTTTGACTAAACTCTCACACTAGGAGAAAAGGAAATTCAATAACGGACGGTGGCCAACTAGGGACTCATTGAATCACACTAGGATTTCACATCTTAATGGCCTCTGATGCGGATCTATGGAATTAGAAACCATAGAATGGATGGTGGATGATGATAATTATTCCCGTATTGTGGTAATCTACTTCAGAGCATAATAGTATGAAGTATCACCCTCCCATGTGGTATATGTGAGTAAAATAATGTGTGTAAAGCCCTAGTGGCTTGCAAGTGAAGGTTCTCTCAAAATAACAAAGGTTATTGGTCCCCCAACGATGGAATTTGTGATTAGATGCTTCAAACGAGAGATGAAAGTTTTGGTTGTGGATAACATTACCTACTTGGTTCATTAGGGGGCCTCTCTAGAGAGCCAGGGCGGGGTCTCCAACTAGTGGAGAACAACAAAAAGTATTATTTTGGCCCTATATTGAAGTTGTTTTGCATGTAATAGTAGACCGAACAATTATTTTACTGGAACCTTGATTGGCTAGTGAGCAGGTGTGGGTTCTTTACGAGTAGGCGAGGCTCTTGGCCTTGGCTCGACCTGACAAGGAAGATAACCTCGAGACGAGGCATAGTGACGTTGTGGGGAATTAGTAAAAGGAAAAATTCGTATCTTAGGTAATTCGAGGATAATCCTACCTATTAAAATGATTCTTATGTATGATTTGTTTATGCGGGTATTGGAGAAAACGTGAGAGTATCACTTTTTGACCCCATGGAGCTACGAGGGGGATGGTATGAACATGAGGAGTTTCTTTTTCTATACGGTACTAGTCGCGGTTGTGAGGTAATAATTTTCCAACCAGTGGTTGAGGTACTCTTGTTTTTAAGGCACCCCATGTTTCAATTTATCGTTACTCGAGTGGGTTGAATAGAGAGGAGCGATGCTTGTGAAGGTAATTAGGTAAGTGAGAGGCTTGCATTTTGTTTCCATTGTACTACGTATTTGTGAATTTAGTCAAAAAATTTTCTATACGGGCTTGTTTCTTCTCTTGGGAGCGTGTTTCTCTAAAGTGGTTTCACTCTAGGGATGCAGGAGACAACGGTGGGGAGACTTCCCTCCTTGACCCCTCTGTCAGTTCCTTTGGGGCACAACATTATTTTGGTTAGGTGGCTAATTGGAATTTGGAACGCATGGTGTGACCCCCTTGTGATGAAGTCTTGGTGCCTGGACTACCGATTTTGTCAATGGTGGACATGTTGCATCGGTGTGGGCATGCACGATGGTGTAGCGACCCCGCCCCCAGGGTGAGCCTAAGAGTGGGCCGGCGGGTGAAGGTGTTGAACGAGGATGCGATGGGGGAGGCTGGATATGGAGGGGCGAGTGGCTCATGTCCGGGTCGAGTGTCCAGGGCGTGTGGATAAACCTCCATTGTTAACATCGATAGTAGATCAATTGCGAGATATTCGAGGCAAACCTTGATGTCATGCACCAACGAGAGGGTATGGCAGGCGAAATGAGATTATATCCTACATCGATGACATTAAATATAGTCGGGGAGAAATGCTAGAGCGTCTTGCTTTTATGTAGTGTGTCTGGTGCAACAACAATGAGTAGATGGACAAGATTGATGCTGCGATTGGCGCAAATTAGCTATCATGTTTCACGCAGAAGTGACATGGCCCTCTGTATGGCCCGAGTGCGTGGCAAAGCGCGAAAATCCTCTCGATATCCACTGCATTGCGGGTAATTTTTTTGGTTTTCTGTTTGTGTTTTGGGTTTTTATGGCCATTTTTCACTTTCGGACTCACATGTAAAAGCTACGGAAATATCTTCTATAGTTTGCATTCTTTATCATACGCTAATAAATGCTGGCAATAATATGAGTTATGAGTGAAGTGTGGAGAGAAGAGGGCCCTATGGAATTTAGTTGCATATTTTGAAAAATTAATGAAAGTATCAGCGTTAAATAAATAAATATAGAATGCAACGTCATAAATTTTGAAAAACTTGCCTGTGCCTAACAGCGATGTATTATCTACAATTCTACAATGTCTTTTAAGGAGATTCCAACATTTAGGTTACTCAAAACCTATACTAATGGGAACTATACGCATTATATTTTTCGTCGAAGAAAATGACATACCTACTATAAGAAAAACATAAATTTCACCTTAGTCATACACAAATTTATAAACAAAAATTCTATATTTGAAAAGTTAAATTCCAATTTTTACATTTCATGACTATGCTACATATTCAAAATACACGTGCTGAAAGTACCTTGAATCATCCATCCAGAATTAACATAATTCGTGTTTTTCCATGTTTTTGTTGCTATTGATGTGTTATGAGAGACCATAATTAGCTTGCACTGCGAATACGCAATTTTCCAAAACCTATGAAAGATGAAATATTATAATAAGTATGTGTGTTACATTATTGGGGATGTCCACTGGATCCACATATTGAGTGCTCCAATGCAGTTATGTACTAAATGCTGCTCAAATACCAGCAATCAGCTTCTGTCAGGATGCTATTGATGTGAGTCATGAACAAATGTAATTTCTAGTGGAATTAAAATAACTTTAAAAACCAACGTGGAAACAGAGATGCTCAGAGAGATGGAATATTTGGACATGAATAAATAGAGACAAACACATAGTATTTATCCTTGTTTTGTTTCAGAAAATGTAGTTCACTTTCTCTTTCAACTTTCGTGCTGGTGACGGAGTGGATCCCCATGATCACTAAAAATTCGAAGTTCCTTCAGATTCTAGTTCAAGGCACACCATACAGAAGAGCTCTCACAGAGATTTCCAAAAAACATGAGCAAAGTCGACTGGAAGTCCTGTGAATAATTTATGGCATTCTAAAGTTTTTGGGAAGACAAACCATTTGGCAAGGTGCGTCAAGTGGCAGCGCACGAGAGGACATGTGGTAGTGTAGAACAATACAGATGTTGATCTAGTAGTAAAATTTTTGAGAGTTGGCATGACATAGCGTGACACTATGGCAATATATGTTGATGTCTGGTTGACAAAGGGGCGGCACAAGGAACATGCGCTTTCGCGTGGTGAGCGTGGAATGCGATAGTATGGCACTAGAGGCTTGGGTTGATTTGGCAACTTATTGGACAACTTTGAGGGTAGTACACGGTTGGTGAGACGTGACATGGACCAATGAGAGGTTGGCACATGAGCCATCCCTTCGATTGGCTAGAACATTCTGAAAATGGTTGTGGAAGGGTCGTCGAGTGGTTTGAACCAACCTCCTGGCCAAAGATAGGCACGCCTTACACGTTGCAGCTAGACGTCCATTACAATACTCTGACCCGAGCGCACCTATGTTGAAATTTTGTTATAACCACTACTAGTGTTTGGACGATGGGGAAATAAAGAGCTAGGACATCGGAAAAGCAAGTCCAACGGTGTAATCACTAAGCCCGTATTAGTAGAGCATATGTGAAAGAATGAAAGTTTTTTATTTAAAGTTGTTGTAACCGAAGATGCCACATGGGAAAGGTCGTAGGATTGAACCACACGAACTCCTCGCGACTCCATCGATGTTTCTCATATCGAGTGTACCCAAATTGAATTTCTTATTCAAAGCGCAATATAATAATTTTTGTTCCATATATATTTTGTACATCTGTTGATAAATCCTATTAGCCAGGTGGCTTGACCTCAAGACTTGTTACTTTTTAACAAGGCTTTTACCATTACACCACAATTGGTTGTGGTGAAGTAGAAATCTGGTTCGAGTGCTTTTATATAGGATTTTAAGTATGTGTATTGAAAGAAAGAAAATGTTTTGTACCCTTGTTTTGGACAGGTTTTGAGAGGTAAAAAGTGGTTTTCTCAATACCACTATCTTTGTTTGTAGAGTGATGAGAAAAATTGTCAGTTTTTTGAGGGATCAAAAGTGGATTCTGTAATTTCATTTTTCATCTCGATACTGAGCGGTTGTAGTTGGAAACATAACGAGAGATGTAAACTTGAACATTAGGTGAACTTCGTTATCGAAGTTTCTTTCTGTCTCTCTTTCTTTTTATACTATTTTTCTTCATTCTAAGACTTTTAATTTTCTGGTGGTGCTGATGTTCATTCACACTTAAGTTTAATTGCAAACAAGTCATATATTTTTGGATCAACTACATATCATAGGTAATGCGAATGAAAATTTTCTAGTACCTTTACTAAATTTACTGGCCTAGCCAACGGCTAATTTTTCTGGTTTTTCTCACCTGACAGAGGAAAATGCTAAATACATAAAAAAATTATAGGATTGGCATTATGGAAGTGAAGAATATGATTCAAGCACATTAGGTATGGATGTTGACCAGATTTGATGCCAATTCTCATGATTGAAATGGACTCTGACGAGTCATAACACATGAATTCGAAGAAAGTTAAAAAAGATAAGGTTTGGAGGCTTCTCTAGGAAAGCTTTGATTAACTCTTGCTTAAAAATGGTAGATATGCCGATATATGTTGGGAGGAATATGTATACATGAGTTTATATGGTCAATTTAATATTGTGGAAACATATACATTGTGTGAAAAGGAATAGATTAGGAAGCAATAGATAGTAAAATGATTTTAGACTTACGGATTCCGATAGAAAGTAGAAGGCTTTAAGCCTGAGAAATCTTCATCGTGATGAAAATCCATCTTCATTTAATATTAAGAGTTGAAGTAAAAGACACTGAGGACTACTGTTGAAAATATGACAGAATGTAGAGAAAATTTAGAAAATGTTTACAATTATCCTCTTCCAGCCATCTAGTGATAGTAAGAATAGCTTTTGAATTCTTTTTCTGACCTGCCAAATGCATTCTGATTCTCCCAAATGAAAATGGAATTAAAAAGATAAAGACTTTCATTTTAATAATTATTTCCTACGATATGAAATACTAAAACAAAAACAAACAAAAACAACAATGACGCTATAAAAAATTCTGTGGACGTTTCCTTGAGAATATTTTGTAGTTAAAGTTCCACTCTCTCTAAGAACTCACCTATTTTTTTCATCATCTCTGCCTACCAAATGCATACTATCCCACTACTTGTTCCATGTCTATGTTGATTATGTTGGAGGGAAACTAACTTGGTAAACCAACTCAATGACATTGTCCTTTTATTGATCGTGCCTTTCCCTCTTGTTTTTGGTGTAAAATCCGAGTTGAAAGAAAGAAGCGAGAGGGAGATGAGAGGAACGAAAATGCCGATTATGGCATGCCCATTAAACCATGTCAACAGAAGTAGGGCTCAATATTCTTAGTAAAGTGCTTCTACATACCCTATTTTGACCATGCAAATTTACATGAATCAACTTTCAAATTTGAAGCATTATCACAACTTTACTAGGATTTAACGTTTCATGTATAACCAAGTGGTTTTTCAATTTTGATTCAATCCCAATCATTGAAAAATACTACGGACTTATTTTTCTCCTACAATCAATAACCAGAGAGAGTCACCATTCGATTATATTCATAGCGTTGAATCAGATTGTCACTGCTATTTTCATACTCGTCATGAAGTTATAGTGGGTATATTCAATAGTTTGATTGTGAGTTACTCTTCTTCGATGTTTCTAACTTCCACCTTTACCATTTCAAGGTCATACAGTCATGTCTCTGTCTTCAATATTGCCGAGTCTCCAACTACCTATTGGCTTTCTTGAGTCACTGCTAAAGCTCTCCCAAACAAAGATTGGCCGGTAATTACACATAATTGCTATTAGGAGAGAGACCCTAATTTTATGATGTTCTAATAAATTGTAGAAGGATAGGGAGAGACACTACAAATAAAAATTCATTCAGTGGAATTAACACACACAAATCCTCTCCATTTTATTTTGATTAAGAATAAATTACATTATGAGAGGTAGAGTCCAAAAACCTATATTTTCTAAATCCTTCCGCGACATCACTCCCCATGGATAGTGACACACGCTTACCTACTCCAACTTTATTCTATTTCATTATTTTCTAGCACTACGTCCATGGTGACATTTTAATAAAATTTTCGGTATTCTAACAGCATTTTCCATAATGTGGCATCTCGCGTGTGCCTTCGAAAGCCACATTTCCATGCCCATCATAATAAACTGAGTTGAGTGATGTGTACTTTGTTGCCATATGTATCATATGTTTGTACGAATTTGAAATACTAATAATGAGTGAAATGGAGATGATAATTGAAATGAGTCAATGTAATCAATTAGATGCACTGAGAGAATGTGCTCCTTAAATAATAATGGGGCGAGAAAAAATAGTAGGGAAAAGGGTGATGCACCAGTGAGATTCCATAAGGTTTGTCCATGAAAAAGAGGAAATAGCGAGGTAAAGGGTTCGATAGGTCTAGTCTCATTCTCTCTCCTTTCACACTGGTCACTCTTGTTCCCTACAACTTTGGAAACACCACTCACGGTTCACATCACCCTCTTGTTCTACATTCTGTTTATGTGTTGCGTTTTATGCCATCAAGCTCACGTTAGTGGTGAGTGTATGGTATAATCATTTTAGGTGTAGATAGCTTTAAGTAACTATCGACTATCTTTGTGTTTACGAATTCTCCATACTCACTTTATAAATCTCACCGATAACGATATACCTATATATAGTTCATTAGCTATATGTTAATTCTAGTAAAGGGAAAAAAATCTTGTCTCATTTATGTGTTTAGCATAAGAAAATTTTAGTTTTTATATCTTTTATTATTTGTCATATAATTATGTAAGTGTTTCGTTATATATATATTATATATTAAAATAAAAAAAATTATAATTTAAAAAATTATATTTATCTAATTTAATAATAAAAATATTAAATTGCATAATATTTAAAAATACAGTTAAAATAACATTACCAAATTTCAACTAAAAAAAATCATTTTTCAAAGATTATAATTCTCATTAATAATCACCTCTCCATTTACCACTTACGTGTTCTTGAATAGATAATCATGTGTCCAGTAATGTATGTGTGTATACCATATTTGTACCTTGCGTTGACTATTCAAAATAAATCATAGCACACTTTATTTTATGCCTCTACTGTTTTCAGTGGAATTTTTTAAGTGTTACGCAGTTTGGAACTATGTGATAACCATGTCGATTTCAAAAAACGATTAGGATTGAAATAAAAGTTGCAAAAATATTACTTTATTCCATGCTTAGCTTGATACCATAGCGGGCCTACCTGAGTTGGAAACGCGAAAGTCGGAACACGGGCTCATGGCGGAGTGCTGGCTCGGTGGAGAGGCTATAGAAAGCCCGACGCACGTGACGTAGTTTCCGACTCAAATTCGGTGCATAGTGCGAGAAAATGGCAATAAAATATGTCTCTCCATGCTCCTCTTGATTTCGAATAAGAGACGTCTCTTTCTACAAGAGGTAGCATTAGAAAGAGACATTTCTTATTCGAAAGTATTTTCGAGGAGGCGTGGAGCAAACTATGTTATAAGCTCTGCTATGAATGTCGAAAGGTGGTTTTGGAGTATAAAGGTGACATGTGAGGTGAGGGTTACTGAGTACGAGGAGCATGCGCTCATTTCGGACGTTGGTTATTCTGCTGAATGGTAGTGAAATAAATATGATGGCGTGCTGCTAAAAATCTCTTGAGTCCTTTGGTGGGCTACTGCTCGGTGAGTCGCTGATCGTTAAAGCAATTGGTATAGCATTCATTTTGTGCATGAGGAAGAGAGTTGCTGAGATTGTGAACAAAGGTTTCAGCGAGGTTCGGGAGAGGAGCTTCCTATAACTTCTTCCGTGGTACTTGGGGTTTAATCCAATCACGAGGCAGCACATTGTTTGGGAGTCAAGCTTTCCGGTCTGCTCGAATTTTGGATGATTAATCTGCACTAAGGGCCATTGGTGATTCTGTGGTTGCACGAAGTATAGTACGAGTCCGGGAAAGTGCGGGTGCATGTGGCAAAGCGAATGACATGGATGTGGTAGTCAGGTTTTGATTACTTTGGTGTTGGTTTGCATGAGGATGTGGACTTGGTGTGGTGTCTTTGATCGACAAAGCTGTCATGATTCAAGTCTGTCTCATTTGCGTTGCTGATATGCCATTGTGCTGGACATTTGAAGGAAAGTTGTCCAATGCGTGCAGAGTTTGGTGGTATGGTGGCGGAACATGCATGGCGGCAGCAAAGACACAACATATGGCGAGTCGGCGAAAGCTGTGGGACAATTACTATCCCTTCGACACCACGTTTTGGTTCATATGTTGCTGCTGAGAGCACACAAGGGGATGTGCGTCGAAATGGGTATATGCACACGTATATTTCTGAGGAGGACCCTCCATTGGCGACGAGGTTTCTGCTGCTCCCAAGGATGGATCATATTCGGGGAGAGTGCCTAATAGAGTGGAACCACGTGAAACTCAATATCGGCCTCAGTTCGAAATTCGAAGGATAGCGTATATCCCTTGATGTTGAAGACTAGGGCTAGGACGAAGGGTTGCCGGGTCAAACGTTATCCTTTCTCTCTGTGTCACTGTCCAAGCACTCCTTACCATGATGTCCATCATCTCCATGTCCTGTGCACGACCTGCCTCACCTTCACGCTCCCCTCGCCGAGCCTTTGATTATATCCCCCTCCATGCCTCCCCTTGAGTGGGCCTCTCCTGCCTTCACACCGCTGGAGTCTGGAGGACTGATAGGCTCTAAATTACATTGATTGCCAAAAAACACTCCGAGTTGTGACATCGACTCCTTTATTGGCAATCCCAACTCTTGGTGACGCTCTCACTGGCTTTCGATAAATTTATGAAGGATGGGAGAAGTTTTCATGTCTCCGAGTATTGGGTGAGAATACTACTGTGAGGAAAAAATCTAACTCGGGTTACTAGGCATTTTCGTGGTAGGGTGAAAACAAAAGTCTCTTTTCCGAATGAACTCATTTAAGAAACTTACTAATGTGCCGATGTCACTAGAACTCGTGCTGAGAGCGCAGCAGCCCTCTTGCCTGAGACAAAATGACCTGTCATCGTGTTCTTGTATCTACGGGTGTGAGACGAGCCCTACCAAAATCCTGCGCCTCGAGAGAAATGTTGCGAAAGAAACCGGAGATACGTGCTTTACGCAAGAGACTTTGTGTAATATTAGGGAAAAGGCTATCGGATTGTATTGACTATTTTCACGAAGGATGGAATGCGGTGCAGTGTATGCGGTGGGTACATCTCGTGGTCTGCTTGCTTTTGGAACCCCTGCTTTGATACATTTGCGCCATATAGTTTCATTGATCACAATGTACTGCATTTGTATATGGTGCCTCAAGGCGGCTTTAACGTGTCATATGTATGCTCCATGCGGTGATAGAGCACATCTCTGAGGCTTGTATTAATCATTGGGGCATTCTCAGGCATGTAGGTCGATCTGTGCGGTCATTGGTGGCCTATAATGCTGCCTGAGATACGATGGTCGTGACTTGCACCGCAAAGGGAACCAATGTGAATCAGCATTTCTTTGATTACGGGAGGTGGCGGGACTCGATATCGAGACCCTCCCCGATGAGTTTCCACACTGCTGGACAAGCCTTCGCGCGGATGGGGATTCCATTGGAAAAAGGCTTGAAAGAGATGGTAAGTGAATCCATTTGTAATCTACTGGGTCGGATTAAATCAAGAGTTGTGGCCTCGGGGATATACGATCATATGCCACATAACCCCTTTCTTGGAGGGCGAGGGTGGTGCATACAGGGCAATACCATTTAAAGTCAGTCAAAGCTTGGTTTTGGGACCCTGGTTTACAATGAACTTGTTCGGAAGTGTTGGAGTGAAAATTCTTCGTGACAGGTTCCTTTGGATGGGAAAGCTTCCGGGAAAGAATGCGAGGAAAATTAAAAGAGTATGACTAAGGAATGGGAGATTCGGAAGAAAGAGGAATTGCGATTGAAACTAAAGGTCATTAATGAAAGATCTTATCGGTGCTGAGCGTTTTGAGTCCACGATCACTGATCGTAGACCTATATTCATATGGAACTGCTGCGAAGAAAATCTGGAGATCTTGAGAATTGAAGAATTATCCTAGAAAGGCTGAGTAGGAGATAGCTGGTTGAAGGAGGGAGACACGAATACTAAATTTTTCCGATAAATGTGCTGATGCAGCAAAAGGAGCAAGAATACTATATTGCAGATACAAAAGCGAGGATGGATGTTTTGTTTCTTCTACTTTCGAGTGAAATCCTGTACAGGCATTTAATCATTTTTCATCCTTCTATAATGAGGACTCTTTGTCTTCTGTGTGAGAGCCTCAGGGGTTCGAATCTGACGATTTCTGACAGTGGGTACTACAACATACTGTTCTCGGGTTTGAAGATGAGGGCCATCGATGGCTTTCATGGGTTGGTGTCACCGTGAAAGAAGTGATTACGACTTTAAAATCATTTGCCAATGATAGATGTCCGGAGCCCGAATAGGATGGCACCGCCATATTCTTCATTCACTTTATTGAAATAATGGCGAGATCAAATCACAACAAGCAGCATGAGAGCAGAGGTCGGATCTCTCGGACACATTCTCCACACATTCATTCCACCTTTTTGGCTTTGATTCCCAAAACCTATGAACCCTTAACCTTTAAAGATTTCAAGCCAATAGCATTATGCTGAAAATCATCTATAAAGATTTCCATCCCACAGATCATAGCTAACGGAATCAACCGACTCTCTCACAATCCATTTTCCATCAAACAATATGGGTTTTTAAAGAGGGCGATCCATTCGTGATGCTAGTGTCTTGGGTGCTCGAAAATTTTTGCACTACATGCATTCGAGGTAGGAAAGAGAAGGCCCTTATTCACGAAGATTGAGTCTCCTTAAAGCATATGTTTGTATGTGTGGTTAGGTCTCCTACATTTGTCTAATCACTTGCTAAGAGGTGTGGTGTTCCTATTGGTTTCCATCCGTTGGATTATGGGGTGCATTTCTTTAGTTCGTTATGCTATCTTGGTTGACGGTATACCCACTTCTTTCTTGAGGTGCCGATCAGTGGTTTGGGACGTTGCGCATGTGTCACCCTTGATATTCATTATGGTTATGGGATGGCTTCGGTTGTCTTATGATAGAATGGCTTCTCAAGCGGGCTTTATTGTTGGCTTCTCCTTTTTCCATCTGCGCGTGTATCACATTCTGTTCGTGAAGTGATATGCTCATTTTTGGAAGGCCTATTAGAAACCCTTTCGGTTCTGTGTTCATTTTAATTTTTATACAATTTTATAGCCTTGCTGGTTCCTATGTAAACAAGGAAAAATCACCTTTCTGTATGTTTGTGGGGATGTGGAGGAGAAATTTGGATTCATTTACGAGTTTCTTGAAGTGGCTTGCCCGTCGACACGAGGGCGTCGAAGAGTTTTTATGTACGTATAGGATTAAATCCTTGTGGGTGCAAGGTGAAAAGATTGGTTTTAAAGCTCATGGAAAAAATTTAAATATAAAATATCAAAGTGGACTCATAAATGGTTGTCTACTGGGTGTGATACGGTTTATTAATGGTACAATCGGTCTCTGGAATCGGCATTATTGTTTCTTACACGCACCTGTACATTCGGGGAAAAAATAATCAATCGGATCAACTCTATTATTGCGGAATTTCTATCGCGGCGAAATATGGAGAAGAAGTATCATACGCTAGCAATCTTGAAAGTTGCTTCTTTGTCCAAAATCTATGGGTGGATGTACTTTACTAACACCGAGGCTTTAAATTCCAGCTATACTTAATGAAATACTCTGTGTGCACGCGATTAATCTCAAAGGCATATGGTACGAGATTATTGCATGCGAGTATCTATTAGACACGATGCGTCTTTTATACTGCAAATCAACGAAGAGATCCCCTCGCTCATTGTTCTGCGGTGTGGGTTGGCTATCTATGAGGATTCGATATATTTTAGGCGGATGGATTAACACTGGAGGTTCATAAATGGTCACTCGATCCTCCTACATGGGGACAAAATCCTTGGTATGATTGAGGTGCTTACACTATCTGCTCAGAGTGCTTTCGCAGTTGATCCCGAGAGGGGATATATTATTTGCTCACAAAGCGATCCTTTATTGGGCAACTGCGTGCTGCGATCCATTAAATTAGAAATCGAAATGGGGCTCTCGAGAGGCGAATGTTGCGGAGTGAGTCGATGTTGAGATTAAAGTTCGGATAGTTTTGGATATGCCTCTCCAATGATGGGGATAAAATTGTTTGGGGGCGGTAAGTTGAAGAAGAGGCTACGATGGTGATAAATCATCTATTTCGACATCAACATTATTGCTAATTTGGAGATGTCGTGCTCGGGTTTGAGAAGTTTTGGAAAAGAATATCCCTACAAAAATCCTTCTTTTTGGATGGGTGGTACGGGAGAAGAAGGAAGATACTCACGTGGGATGGTCTAAACGGGAGAGGTGTGCTGAGTGCGGTGTTGGTGTGTGTTTTTGTCACCAAAATGTTGAATCGAGTTGATCACTTATTTTTCTCCTACCCACATGATCATAAATGTACTGGAAGCTTTTTACACCTTATAATGTCAGAAGTGCACGGGCACTTGTTAATTTTACGGGAGCGCGGCGAACGGATGGGATCAATCTCAAAGGAAGTTTCCAATCTTTGCCTTTTCTTCTTCCTTGTGGGAGATTTGGCTTCACTAGGAACCGTATTTATTTTCGGAGTATGCCTCTTGATGTTGGGGCGCATTTACGGTGCTATTATGTGATGGATTGATGATGAAGAGTGATTCCGACATGACACGGTTGGTGATGGGTCTAGAAGGATCGAGACCTCACCTGTTCGCTTCCTACGGTCTTCTTTGATGGTGCTTGTGTAAGATGGGGTGATGGTACAGTCGGGAGACTTTGAGATCAGGCTTTCTAGGCGTCGAGGAGAGTGCTATATTTGCTAGAATGGGGGTAGTGGTACAAATGATTCGGCGGAGGTGATGGCTCTATGGTTTGGTGCGGTAAATTTCGTTGCGAGAAACTCACGCTTGGAGAATGTCCATATATGGTGATTCCGAGATAATACTACAAGCAATCATGAGCGGTCTACCCTCTCCTCTATACGATGTGTTGGATGGCTTAAAAGAACCAAGCTGTTATGGTCTTTGTTGAATACTCCGCCCATGGTTCATATTTATAGAGAGAACAATACTAGGGGTGATAGACCATCAAAAAGCCGGAGTACAGATGGAGATTTGGCTTTATACGAGATTACACATTTTTTGAACGGCGAGGGAGGTATGGGAAGATAAACTGGCCATCCCATGATGTATTTGTTTTTTTCAAAGCCAAAGAGTAGTTGTTTAATGTTTTGGATCTTCTCCAAGTGACCACGTTTCAAACCCGGATGATATCTTCCTCCTGCAGCGAGCCGGATAATATATACTTTCTTTTACGAGTGCAAAAGCGAAGCCAAATTTTTGGATGATACATAATATGCAAGTGAGGTTTACCCTCACATACTCCTTTCCCTATATGTATACTAGATCGTATACGAGCCGGTTTTCCATCTCAATTCATGCGTGGCCATTTCTATTCTCTTCTTTTTTTGACGGAGGTGGCCTTTGTATTCGGGCTAAAGGTCAAGTTACGAGGTTTACTGCGGCTCCTAGATTAAGTAGTGGCATTATGATGATGGACTATTAGACTTATGGTGCCAATATTTTTTGATATAATTTGTGGACAAATGATAATCTTTTTGCCTTCGTTGAGTTATATCTCTCACAGAGTATATGGGGCTTAATATGTTGTAACAGATTGCATCATCTATGCTCTATAATTTGCTCTATTTGTACGAGTTGTTGCTATGCTTCTGTATCATCATGTATATCATGTATTGTTTTGCATATTTATATATATAAAGCAACGTTTTCCTCTCCGAAAAAAGAAAGAAAGAAAGAAATAAAGAAAAAAAGGAAGAAAGAAAGGAAAAGAAACGGCCCATTGCTCGGCCATTCTCTCGCAAATTGTCTCCATCTACATAGTTGCTGAAGAAACATATAAAACTCTTCCTACCAACAAACAATTCGTTTTCACTTTAGTCAAAGGGTATTGGTCATTGTCTTTATTTCGTTTTCATTGGTCAACAAGGGTATTGGTTATTGTTTTTACGGGTTTAAAAATTGGACTATTTGTGCTTCTTATCTTTGAGCTTGAGGCTATGTTAATTTTGTCTATATCATTTTTAATTTTATTGGATGTCTTCGAATAAACAAAATAAAAAACAAAATTACATGATTTACCGAGTAGAGTGATACTAGAACCACCCGCATAGTGAGCAAATGTAAACAAATCTTAGCAAGTTTCCTATTCATGAAAACCACATGTTTTTATAAATTGTAGATTTAGAAAATTTCCTAAAAAATTCTCAATTAAACAATTGACTTTACTTAATTCTATCTTGTTGTTTATCCAAAATATTCTTGTGATTTGAATTTTTTAATATTACTATCTAATTCCAAAATATTTACGAAAGGCGTTCCCTTTCGTCAGCTTTAGCCGAATGTGAGCATGCTTGCGGCCCGATGGGAGGGCTTTCTCATCGTCCTTCCAGCACGAGTGAAAATGTCGCCATTTGGCACCTCCTCCTCTTACCAGCTCACACCGGCTCACAGTTCCAAAATTCGAGGCGGTTGCTCCACCCTCCTGCGCTCACCTCCTTCCGTGCGTCGGCTCCTTCACGTCGAGTGCGTCATGTCGCGTCGTCCTGCCTCTCCTTGACTCCTAGCCGCACCTCGCAACACGCCTCCTCTCCGTGCCGCGTCCCAACTCCCGCCCTCAACCCCGGCGCCCTTCCACGGACAGAGCAACGAGAACAAAAGGATTCAGGTTTTACGGCCACAAACGTCCGCCCTTGGCTTGCAAGGTGTTTTAATCGATCGTGAGGCCGTGCGCACGGAATCAGACTCCCCATCGCGAGCTCTCAAAAATTCCGATTTGAATGGTTCAACGTAACTCTCTCATTATTGGGCATCCACAAAAATCTGAAAATTTAGTTGGATTGATTAGAGATTCTCGCAAACCGCTTACAAACTGCGCCCAAAAGTGATATCGGCCATGTCTTTACATGGAAAATTGGGAAATCCCGATGAAGAAGAGGGTCGTAGTGAGGTTCCTCCTCCCGGATGGTTTCCGCTACAATTCGTGACACGAGGTGTGGTGATTGCCGTGGTGCCTTGTCTGCTCGGGGGATGTCTAATGCCCTCTCGGAATGGGGGAGGTGGGCGGGAGGGACGAAACTGGGCCGCCAACGACTCAACACTCGCCCGGTTGTTTGCATTTTAATGTTTCGGAATTTCATTTTTTTGGGTTTAATTTCGCATTTGAATTTTCAACTTATTAAACCTGCGAGTCGGTTTCTGTGTCTGAGATACGGCTTAATAATTTTCTTTGACTTTCTTGCAGCCTTCTTCCACGTATCCACTATGGAAAGAATCACCGGAGTAAGAAAATTACAACCTCCCGAGCTTTCTCATGCTTTAGGTTTTGCAAAAGCTCGGAGGAAGGGTTTGTGAAGTGTGCCGAGGTCGGAAGATTCGAAAATGACGCAAAATACGCGGGGTTTGTCTCGGAGAGGAGGCGGATATTTCGATGATGTTTCTTTCGATGTTAATCTCGGCACCAAGACGGGGGTTTTGTCTGCTGTGTACTTTCGATTTCTCTTTTCCATCCCCGAAATTTGCCTTTACGATTAAATGTGGAAATTTGGAAATTATAAAACTCGCCGCTTATGATGCTCATTTCCATGTTTTTTTGTATTTATAAGAAAACATGTTACGGATGCTCCTAGATATGTTACGGGGCAATTAATGCTTTCATGCTTTATACTTTATGAGGGCTGTGCACTCTATTTTGTACCACGTGACTAAAATTTAATCTTCTCAAGACCCTTTTCTTCAGTTTAAGCGTATTTGATAACTTAAAACCTTAAATATTGAAAAGATTTAGAGCTAATCCTTGTCTTGAGTCGCATTTTAGTTTAAAGACCTATGTTTTAACTTTTAAAATTACACTGTTTCTTGGAGGAGTTTTTGCTTTTGCTCCTTTCTCACCCAGGTTGCCTTCTATTCGGTTAATACTTTTAAGTTTTGTGCTTGATTCGCGGCTTTTCTTTTGTGCAGTCTACCAATGGCATATCTCTCGTTGGTTTATTTTCCTCCTTTTCGGTATATATAAAAGAGAGCATTTAACAGGTACCATAACGCAAACGTGATGTTAACACTTGAGAGCCGATGATATTTACTATCTGCGCTTACAAGGGTTAGAATTCTATTAATTTTTCATCAAGCTAATGTGAAAGTTATACAAAGTTTCAAACTACATCAATCCATTTGAATTTATATCTTGTAGATTCATTACCTAAGAGATATGTTATTACCTTTCCTAATTCATTAGTCCTCTAATATTTGGAACAGGTGTCATGCGAGTTTGACTTCGATTAGGCGGAAAGGGCTTTATTATTTCGGCCTCGGTTAAACTTGGGGTTGACGGTTGAGGAGTTTGATCACCTGTTCATGACGGGATCAAACTCTGCTTGATATTTTCCCGATTTTTGCAAGTTTTTTCCTAATCGGATTCAAATTCTTGAATCGTTTACTTCACCCAGTTTTTTCCCAATTCAGAGTTTGGTAAACTTTGATTTCGAATTTATGTTTCTATGCCCTCTTGGATGTGCATTCCATGAGTACTTTTTTATACTGCAACCGGATGTCTTGCTTTACGTTTATATATAGTATTTCTTTGAATGCATGGTATTTTACATATTCATTTCCCAATTTTGCATGTTGATTATAGGATCGGCCTTTATTGATATTCATATTTTCCTCCATTCTAAGTAGAAGTAAATGTGCCATAGCAGACAAACTCGAAATCCATCGAGAAATGCTGATTTATCTTTGTGCATTTTCACTTGCTTCCGGATTCGGGAAATTTTCAAGGTTCTCATGACTTCTCTACACATTGCTTCTTGGAGATTGTTTACTCAACTTTTGGACCAAGTCTTTGTTTAATACTGGGTGTATCATATGTCATATGACACATCGAATCATCGAATAACTACATATTTCACCCCGCGATTTAATGTATTAATTCATACACTACCCCATTTACCTTTATGAATAAAATTACTCACTTTACGAAGTACAAGGCGTTTTAACACTAAGGTTGAGCTGAGTACATCAAGAGCTATAAAGATAAAAAATATTGATGTTTTAACTTAGAACTCCAAGAATGTGCGATGAGAAATTTGAAATAGTTACATTTCACTTCATGAAAAGTTATTTGCATGTTGTTTCATTTTTTATTAATATTTAATGCATTTAGATCAGTTTATTTCTGCTAAAGATAAAACCGTGAAATAGAATTTGTTTATATTAGAGTTGCAGAGACAAAATGGCTTGTCGGCGGGATGGTTGGCACTTGTGATATTCTCTGAGAAGATAAATTTGTGTGATTTGAATATAGGATAAAACTGTAAAATAGAGCTTGTTTATTTAAGAGGTGTAGAGACAAAATGGCACACACGTATGACATAAACAATACTTGTCTTCTCCTCAGGAAATACGTTTGTCTAATTTGAATATAGGTGTTTCTACTAATATTACCTTCGGTGAAATGTAACATTATTATGCGGTTGTGTGGTCGGTTCTATTACATTATATTGCATGAAACAGAAATTTGTGCATTTTTTTGCATTGGTTTGGTTGTTGACATGCTTGTCATTACGATTATGTATTCCGTGATAAAAATTTTCTGAATAGTTACTGTTATCACGTTATCATCGGCTACCCTTGCTTCTAGTGAATTCAAAGTATAACTTGGATTTAGAATACCACATTATTCCAATTCCAATCTCTTTATTAGTCTACGGATATGTCTCATTACCCATCGATTTAATTCTAACACTCTTAAGAGATTTTGTTTGCATCTCTCCCCCTCTTCCTCATGTATAGAGGAGTGGGGTTTTCCGCGAAATTTGGTTGATAACCCGATTGAATTACTGCCCTCAACGAAACAAGGCGCTTATCACCATCTCCGATAGCAGTGGAGATGAACAAAATATGGCCATTCACTCTACCTAACATGAAAACCTCCCATGTGCAGAACTTGTCATCTTGTCCTGACGCCATGTTTGTTGAGAATGTTTCTTTATCAATATATGATGTCATTTTTACTTTTATTATTAATACAATGGATCAATACATGTCATTATTTTTTATTCTTATTCTTATTTTATTAAAATAGCAATAGAGCTATTGAAATGGAAGGAAAGAAACAAGTAGCGAAGCATGACTTCCTCTCACTCAACTCTTCCATGCGGTCACCTTTGGAATACTAATACTAAGATTTAAGATTTATATGTTGGATTATTTTAAATTTTTTTTATTAGCAAGAAGTCTAATTGTATGAATGTTACACACATTACATGTATCGGTAATATAGAATGCACCTCACTTATGGTCAATTACAATTTGGAATTAAACCATGGTCGATCAAACTTGAAGCTAGCTCATTGCATGCTTATGAACCAACACCCTCACTTGTTAATGATTACTTCCAAGTTCCACGGTGACTTCTACATGTAGTGATGAAGTAACTAAGAATAGATTTTAGATTTATATGTTGGATTATTTTAAATTTTTTTAGTAGCAAGAATTCTAATTGTATGAATGTTACACACATTGCATGTATCGGTAATATAGAATTCACCTCACTTCACGGACAATTACAATTTGGAATCAAACCATGATCAATCAAACTTGTAGCTAGCTCATTTCATGTTTATGAACCAACACCCTCACTTGTTAATGATTACTTCCAAGTTGAATCAAACCATGATCAATCAAACTTGTAGCTAGCTCATTGCATGCTTATGAACCAACACCCTCACTTGTTAATGATTACTTCAAGTTCCACAGTGACTTCTACATGTAGTGATGAAGTAACTAATGCAAATTCTTAGCCTCTAACCAAGGAAACACAAGATTCTTGAGTCATATGGACATCATTGTTGCAATCTAAAATTCACGTGTAGAAGTGGATGACCAAAGTATTGAGGAGTGTTGTTTCTTTCTACTTTGCGATCAATATGGATCAAATGATTTAAGATGTTTGAGCCGGGGAGCTTGGTATTAGCCTCCAATGTTCGTTTGCAAAAAGGTTCAGAGAAGAAATTTTCAGACAATGCCTGTCTCTTCGGGTTTTGGATTTGTCATCCACTTCAATAAAAGGATTGCCAAACTTGAACCAACTTCAGCAAACTTGGTTTCTCAACTTGTCTAGTCTGCTCCAAGATGGTTGATCTGCACTGACAGACCTGCGTAGTGTCCCTGTCACTTAAAGGTTTGGATTTGTCATACACTCCAATAAAATCATTGCTCGAGAACTTTTGTAATCTATCTCGTCTTCAGGGTTTTGAATCTTAATTCTTGTTTATGAAAGCCGCATGAACTACCGAATAATATAGAAGATCTTCGAGAATCTAAAGCATCTCAGCTGGATGCATGTTTAAGTCTCGAGAAGATTCGAGAAAATGCTTTCTCGGCTCACTTCATTGAACACTCTCATTTTTCCATTAATGGAGTCTACTTGTGCAATGAGTGTGGAAGATCTCTCAAGGCTCTCCAATGTCATGGAGCTAACAACGGTGGTGAAATCGAAGCTGCATTGGCCACAATGGATGAGATGAGAAGCTTAACATTAGAATGTGACAATGATGTTGATCGTTTGGTGGAGATAGAGATGGTGCGGCCCCTAAGCGTGGTATTCACAATGAAAGAGCAAAAATGTAATGTCGAGAGGGTATTGTCGAGTTTTTTGGTGACCTGATTTAGAGTGTACAAAAAACAAACTCTATGTTGGATTTCTCATGTTATAAATATGTGAAGCATTTTTTCATGAGTTATGTTGTTATTATTGTCATTTGAACATTGTACATATGCTCAGTAAAGCTTTTGGGCCACTTTGGTTATTAAATAGCTACTGTTTTGTACTCATTTGACTTCCTATGTTTCATTTATGCTATGGTCACTTAGTACATGTTTGCTTATTCTTTTTGTTATCTTGATAAATAGTCATTTGGATTGTCGTGAACTTGTTGTTGGTTGGGTTCTATTTACTAAGTTTTTACGAACTTGTTAAAACTTAATGGTTTAGACTTTTAGCTTATGGCAGACACATCCATCGAGGGGCCCAACATTTTGGGGGGGGAATTCCACTACGGAGTTTGGGCTGGCGACAAGCTTGACAACCTCACTGCGATCTCGTTTATTCCCCTGAACTAGTGAGAAACCCACGGAAGAGATGCTCTTAGAAGTTTACGAGGCCCACAAGGATGGGTTAATACCCAGTGAGAGGACTAGCTTGAACAAGTCATTGAAGTGCTCATAACGAGCGCTCATATGCACATCGATATTATTGCGCACAATGCCACTAAGGAGGTAGAGGCCAAAAGCGTTTGCAATGAAAATTGCTTTGTAAGTTTGTATTTGAAGGTCTTAATTGCAATTTGCGCATCTCTTCTTTCAAAGGATGTATTCAAACAATGGACGTGCCCTGGTTTTCCAAGGTCACTTGTTTTTCATCGTTCATTGGATGTCTTATCTTATACGACCTTATTGCGACCTTTTTTTCTCAATAAGCCGAGAGATGATGCTTTGTACTACTTGATCCCTTGTATATTTTTGCACATATTGTATGTATAGTTCTTTTTATAAAATAAGAAGTATCTTCTCAAAGAAAAAAGCTGGGCAGCAAACTCAACTCCGAATTTCATTAAACGGAATATAATATTTAGTGAGACATGAACAACATGAAGCTTTACAACAACTATTAATCCATCTACACACTACCAACCAACTAACGACCGAGTCCATTTACACTCAAGTTATGGGGGTATATTAAAAATTAAATAATCTACTAGCAATATAAGTGTATAAAGTGATTCATTTTAAATTAAATATCTTTACAAATTTTGTGAAGAGGAAGAGACAGAGAGAAGATGATCCATTGTGGTTTCGTTGGGATTTCACATGACGATGAGTTGTCCATCCATTAGCACCTGACGACACACGATGATGAGTTGTCCATTTGCACCGGCACCTCGCATTGTTTGGTTTGTGTGTTTATGACGAGGATTAGCTTACGAAAGTAGCATGACAAGCATAGCGCAATGAGATTTAGCTAAGCGAACGAAGTTCGAACATATTACTGCTTGTTGTCCATGGGTACTCTAGGAATATTAGCATGTTTACGCCGAATGCCACTTTGCCAATTTAAAACACGTCGAAGCTGTCCACCTTTGATATACATACAATGGCCAAATCTGAATACGATGCTTAGACAATTTCTTAGGGGTGAACCTATCTTTAGTGAGACAATTTCTTGGGGTGAACTCTGTCTTTAGCATACCTCCTCTAGTCATGGGCTTAGTGTCTAACCTCTTCTAGGATCACATTGAATTGCTTTGTAGCCAATGGAAAAAGCTGGAAGCAGTGTATTGGATTGGAGAAATCACTATCTGCAACAATTACAAAGCATAGAGCAACAAACATAACACACAAGAAGATTCTCGGATTCATAAGAGCGAGCATAAAATGATGAGAAAGTTGAGGCTAGAGGTTGATGAAAAATCCCTAGTGACAGAAAGGGTGATCAAAGCACTTAGGGATTAACCACGACCACTCATTTCAGGTGAATTAAATGATTTCTACACGAGAACGAGGTTAGTTATTTTCCACCTTCTTTGTATCACAAAATTGATTTGTGCTAACATAATAACAAGTTCAAGAGGAGACTAGAAAGCTCCGGCTTCAATTTCAATAAATAAAGGAGCTCAATAAGATTATTTCGGTG
The DNA here is from genome assembly GCA_034641835.2 of Pinus albicaulis. NCBI lineage: Eukaryota > Viridiplantae > Streptophyta > Pinopsida > Pinales > Pinaceae > Pinus > Pinus albicaulis. The sequence continues at coordinate 86,832 of JAXQQM020076895.1, read as the reverse complement.
AAGGTTTGCTTGGCAACAACATCAATACGGTCATTTTGGGGGCCAAAAGGAATCACAAGGACCCCTACAAAGGCCGATCTCGGTACTATACTACATTGCTATTTCCGGAAGATTGTTTTGAATTCAGAATGGATCATAAGGCACCCATGCTCGAGGAAACTACGGATGCACTACTATGAATTTTCCGAGATCATCGCAATTGGTCACTAAGACATAGTATACTGCGTACCATGACCTCCTACAAGTTTTCTTTACTTGGGTGTTTTCATGGAAGCTTTGATTCTGGAATTTTTTCTCAAAACTAGAGGATTTTTCCAACGAAGAAATTCTTAAATTTTGCCTTAGTATTCCTCTCTTCGACCCTAAAGCTTAACCATAATGTACCCAAAACACCGCCATTCTTCCAAGTATGGATATAAATTGGGCATGGGAACAAGTTGTTTAAAGGGGAGATAGAGAGAAGAAAAAGAAATGCTCGATTATGTTTCTGTATGCTATAAATATGTGAAGCATGCTTGATACTTATGTTTTTATTATAATTGGCATTTGAATTTTGGACATTATACGTATGCTATGTAAAGCTTTGCGTTAATGAATAGCTCTATTTTATTCTTACTTGATTTGTTTGTGCTTCATTGATGCTATGGTAGTTCAGTACATATCTTGCCTTTTCTTTGTTGTTATTATGATAAATAGTCATTTAATTTGAGGCAAGGTTGTTTTTGGGATCTTGGATGTGCATTCTTGAGGTGTTTCTTAATTTGTAAAAGCTTGACGATTGCATTCCTAGATGAACTAGACATATGTAATGTGCATATGTGCTTGTTTAATGATCTGACTTTGTCTTGTCTACGAGGATACGAGTAATATCCTCCGACTAGAAGTGTTTACCACGGAAACTTTGAAATTGATCGATGGTAAGCTATTTAAAACCTTCATTTCATTAAAACTCGACTATCCTTTATTTGTATTAAAAACTAAAGAGATAGATTTAATTCGGATATGACTATATTCCACTAGAGCTATAAATCTTTGGGGTAGTGACTTCGAGTTTTACATGTTTAGATTTCCATGTCGGGAGGAAAATTCAAAGTACTCCATTAGATGGACTCATGAAAGATCCATTTCTTTGTACATTTCATTTAGCGGGCTTCTCCTAAATGCATTGATGAGGTCGATGGCATTAGAGATTCAAATAAGATTGACATCAAGGAGGAACAAGAGGTTTGTCTTATGAAATTTAATCTATCCACTAAAGCGGAGATCTGTTTTTTTATCCATTTTGTTGGTATTTACTGTTGTGAAAAACAATGAAGTGTAAATTATTTTTGCTTTGACATTTCATTGAGGTTTCGTAGTTATTTTTACCAACTTTGTGAGTTGTATTAAGCCTAAATAGATCATCTCATTTAGACATTTCGATTCCAATTCGGTTGTTTCTTTTTCTCTAGAGTTTTCATGATGAGTAATTGGTGCTCTGCGGTGAGACCAAATGCCCCCTTACGAGATGGGCTTCTATTCACTCTTCTAATTCTTAGGATGTACGAATTGGACTTGACAACCATTCCTACAGTTTGAGAATTCAATAACAAATGTGAGAGATGTGAATAGAAAGGCCATGGAAACGTGTCAAAATCAAATCATGAAGAAGAGGCCATCGAAATTTGTGAAAATAAAATGGGGAAGAAGCGAGGCATGGAAATATGTCAAAACCGCGGAGACGCTAGGCATGTTCAAATGGATTTACCGAAGCGTGAGAAAACATGAGAAAGACAATTTTACACATCCCTCGGGAAAGGGCGAATTCATAAAGCTGTTTGGTTTGAAATATGCATATATTAAAGTCGTCATGCATGTGTGATCGATTAGGGCGATGTAATGTAAAGGCACTTCTCTTCTTTACCTCCGCATTCGTAAAAACGAGTTTTACATTTAAATGGGTGAATTTATAATCCTATAAATTCAAGCATGGAAATCGAATAAAATAATGTTCAACCTATGATTTAGTAAATACCACAATACTCTAAGACTCGTAGAAGATGTGCTCACTACTCACTACTGCGATGGATTATATCCGGTGCAACTTCAACTTCGAGCTGGCTTGAAGATGGGAATAGTGAGAGTTGAGCTGAAATGCAAGTCCTCATCACTGCTTTGGAGGTAGTTCTAATGCTTGGAAAGTGACAATAAAATGTTGCCTTTCGTGATAAAATTTTCATGAGAGGGGGTAAAGTCCTTCCCTTTGAATCATATACAAGTCATATGTTTCTCCGGAATGAGTCATCCTACCAAAGCTTCTTGCAAAACATATATGGAAGCATGTACCAAACAAGGTCCCTACAGCAAAATATTGCGAGTGCTCAAAACCCAAGCTGACTTATGATTAGTGTTGAAATTTTTTTCCAATTTTTTTCGATTTGTCAATATTTCCAAGTTGTTCCAAGTTTTTCGGGTCCAACTTTATGCTTGACGATATTTTCGCAAGATTATCTTGGGACGATATTTTCCCCAATATTCCCAGATAGTCCATTTAGGACCCTACAGCTCTATATTCCCCAACATGATATTTGCAACATTTTTGTGATACTTCAGACTTGCTTAGTTGAAAGGAGCTAGTGGTTTAGTTATAACTACTTGAAAAACGAGTTAGTAATAGCATCAATTAAGTAACACATTAATTATGACAACTAATAAAAGTAACTGAGTTGCATATTGTTTATAATAGAGGCTCACTATTTCCCATATAGTAGTTGTTGTCTGAGACTAGGACCAATATACGAGATGATAAACGTTTAATGATGCACAAGGAAAGCAAGGGGAGTTCACACGTTTACCCCGGGAATTAAAGATACATTGACGATGCATTTACTGCAACTGTCTGTAAGAAAAGTATCTTATATTACTGGAATAAGCTGCTTCCCTTGCCTATACGTTAACATGGGGGGTTTTTGTGCCATCAGTCATAATTAGCATGGGATTTTATTGTCTTTGGACGAGATGTTGTTAGCTTCGATTCGAAATGCTTTTTGTGAGTCTATCCTATTATGCTAAATCCTATTATCGAATTAATTAAACGTTAAAAATAACTAAATCATACTTAAACTTTGAATTTATATATTTATTTTTATTTCAAAAAATTGAATGTTATCATACAAAAAATATTAGAAAAAAATATAAAAAACAAATAAATAAATTAATTTTAAAAAAAATACAAATAAATGAATAAAGAAAAAATATGAATAGATAAATAAAAATAAATAAAAAAACAAACAAAATAAAATAAAGATAGAATTACAAATAAAAAATATAATATATAAAACAAAAATAAAAACTATTTAAACAAAAAAAAATACATAAATAAATAGAAAAAAAAATTCAATAAATACATCAATAAAATAAACAAACAAACAAATAACGTAAAATAAAATAAATTACATTTTACTAATATTAAATTAATAATTATTCTTTTTATTAAAATAAATATTAAAATTTAAAATTAAGTTTATCGGCTTTGATCATTTGGTTTACTCTTTTTAAAATAAAATAGAATGAATTTTATTATTTGAGTCAAACTAGCCATTATTTTACAAACGCCTGGTAAGAATTATAGTTTCTATTTAAAGAGGTTATTTGATCGGGTTTTCCATCTTATTCTAATGATGCACTCACCTATTGGGTGGTTCAACACGCGTCAACCTAATCTATTCTAATGTGATTTTCGCAAAGACATTTAGTACATTTGCTTCACTCTTTAAAATAAAATAAATTACTTTCTAATTGTTTGAGTCAAGAAAAGCACTTTATTTGCAAGCGGCGGAGGCGATCGCGTTCTTTGCTGCGCATCTTGATCGCGGCAGTGTTCTTGCTAGGGGCTTGCGCCCATGGAGGGGCTGGGCTCTCCCCGGGGCCTCGTCCCCCTCCCCAGCCCTCTTCTTGGCTGAGGCTTTCGATCGCTTATTAGCGGGGCTTCCTAAGAAGAAGAATGTTGAAGGCTGCGAAATTTGTTAAGAAAATTGATGAAATACTACGAGATCTCTCTTCCAGCGAGAGACTTCGATTCGAGTTGCTTTATCACTTGGGCCGAACGAGCTCTCATAGGCCGATTCACGGGGCTTTGGCCATCTCCCAAAACCACGCGAGAGCTGGGTCAGCAGCCCAGGCGCCTACGATCGAAAGCGTTACTTCTTATTTTTTGGGGAGAGGTTACTTTCTCTTCGAGTTCACTTCAAAATATGACAAAGATCGATCTTCCCGAACGGTAGCTACTTCATGGGCCCCCGAGGGTTTGTATCTAAATAAGTGGACTCCGGGACTTCGATCTGCTTTGTGGATGTGCCCAAAGCGATCCCGTGTGGGTTAGACTCCCAAATACGCCGGTTCTTTCGCTGGAATTGGGATTCTCGTGATGCATATTGGAAATGCCCTTGGGAAGTTCATCGATCGAGCAAACAACGAGGACAGTATGAAGCGCAGCTAGGATACGCATGGAAGTAGATGCGGGAGGTTGGGCTACCGAGAGGCCATCAAAATCAAAGTCGGAAGAGCTGGACGCATGTGCGAAAGCTGGACTATGAGCATGCGCCCCTTCAAATGCGGAAATGCCATGTCTATGGCCACTTCGCCGAAGGCTGTCCATCCAACAATGAGGTTGTGCAAGGGAAGGAGGACGGATGGAATCAAGTCAAGCGCTCCAAAACCTCCCATAAGGCTCAAAAGTCGGGGAGGCCCTAGTGGCAAAGGTCCCCAACGAGGCCTCTTCTCGGCGAGATCCGTCTAAGTCCGCTCCACAGAAAACAAGTTCGAACTCCTAAGCTCGCACCAAGAGGACACCCGGGAGGTGGAGGTTCAAAAGACGACATCCTCGGACAAAGGGACTCCCTCTATGTCTTCCAAAGACGCGAAGTGTTGCGAGAAAGATCAAAAGGAATACTCGTTGAAGTCGAGGAAGAGGACCGAGAGTCGGAAGATTCGGAGGAGGAAGGAGAAATAGGCGACTCTCATGCCTCTGTTAGGAGATCCACAAGAGGGTCGCAAAAGCGAGATCGGGAGAAAAGAGGCGGGAAACGTACGAAGGACAAGTTACAGGCAGCCAACCAACTGGAGAAGCTACTAGCAAAAGCGAAGATGGTGAGAAACCGGCCCCGAGGCTCCAAGGGAGCCTATGCAGAACAAAGGTAAATAATGAAAATAGTCTCCTGGAATTGTAGGGGTATGGGGAGCAAGATCGAGGAAGAGGCAACAAGAAACTTAATAAGAATAGAAGCCCCGGACATATTCCTTATCCCGGGAGACTAAGATGGAGGAAGCGAGACTTCCTCCAAACAAGTAAAAGAATGCGGGTAAAAGCAAAGCAAAAGTTGTCTCGGCCCGAGGAGCCTCTAGAGGGTTAGGCACTCTTTGGAATGATAGCAAGTTCTCGTTAATTTCGAAATTTCAAACACTCACCTGCTGCTCCTAAAATGCTGACATCTTGTCACTAAAGAATACTTTTGTCTCTTTAATGTATATGTACAGAGCCAATCTTTGGAGAAAAAAAGGCACTGTTGGGACTCTATAAGAAGCTAGGCGAGAATTAGGGAACCTTGACAACATCATTATTGCGGGTGACCTCAATCTCACATTGTATTCCTACGAAAAAGAGGAGAGGCTGCATTGTGCGAGATCCGGCGAGGGAATGGGCGAGAGGATCTTACGCAAGGTGGGATTTCTTGGACATCAAGCCCTCTTCGGGTAAGTTCACTTGGTCGAAACAAAAGAGTAGGCCCTGGTCACATAGCGACAAAGTTGGATAGATTTTTTGTACAAAGTTCCTTTCATTTGCTTGGTTTAGATGCTAGTATGCAAATCCTTCCTTGCGGCATATACGAGTCATAATCCTATCAAGCTTGATCTCAGGGCTCACCCCGAGCCTCGGCCCCATTCCCTTCGATTTAGCCCCCTCTCGGGTCAAGGAATCCAATTTCATGCGGTTGTCAAGAAAGTTGGTTTCAACCGAGTCGATGGATCACCCTTCTTCGTGTGGGAAGAAAAAGCTCGAGAAGAACGAAAGTCGCAGCAAAATCTTGGGCCAAAACTCTTTCTAACCCAGTGAATTTGAAAGGAAAAATCTCCAAATTCAGCTGGAAGCACACCACTTGCTTTCGGAAGAGGCATATGTAACTAGAGAAATCCTCGATAAGGAGATTAAACTCCAACAACACTTCCACAAAGCACACTGTGCGAGAAGAAGAGTTTTGGAGGATTAAGTCTTGTTGCCTATGGCTTAAAGCGGGAGACGAAATTCCTCTTTCTTTCACAAGAAAACTCAAGCAGAAAAATGCTTCAACACCATATACTGAGATTAAGGATGACAATTCCAATCATAAAGATTTTAGCAAGCATTAAAGCGAAAGCGACTTTTATTCACTTCTAGAAGTTGTACGAGTGAGGATGCTAATCGATTCAAAATTCGATCTTACGGGTGGGTCCCCCCTTCAATCTCTCTGCGAGATGAACCATCTTCTAGAAGCGAAAGTCACCAAGGCTGAGGTCAAGAATGCTCTCTTTGCCATGGATCACGACAAAGCACCGAGGACCGGATGGATTCATCGCTTGATTTACACAATCCTGTTGGCACATTGTGGAAAAAGATCTCTACAAAATGGTTCAAAAATCCCAAGGCTCGAGAAAGTAGGAGGTAGCACAAACTCTTCATTCCTTGCTCTCATCCCCAAGGAGAAAGGCGCCAATTCCTTCAACAGATTTCGCCCTCATCTCTCTCGTAATATTGGTTATAAGTTGATCACCAAAGTAATAGCAAACAGAGCTGAAATATCTTCTCCCCACGATCATTCACTGAAAATCAAGGGGGCTTTATTCACGGTGGACAGCTAACTAGTGGACAATTTCATTTTTGGTTCAAGAGGAAATTCTCTCAAGCCAGACGGGCGTAAGGAAAAGAGGGTATGGTTGTCAAACTGGACTTAGCTAATGCCTTCGATCGAGTCGAGGCATTGTTTCCTTTGAATGTTACGAAAAAAATTTGGATTTGGGGAGAACTTTACTAACCTGGATTCGGGCTGTATCTCGGGAGCCTTGGATTGCTCCCCTTGTTAATGGCGAGCAACGGAATTCTTCAAAGCCTCGAAGAGGACTAAAGACAGGCTGCCCTCTTTCTCCCCTTCCGTTTGTCCTCCGGAGCCTGCGTTATCGGTTCTATCTAAACAAGAAAATGCAAGAAGCGAGGAGATCACGGGGCTTTGCATTGCCGAGAGGAGTTAAAAGCATCAATCACGCCCTCTTCGTCGATGATGCTTTGCTCTTGAGGGGCACGCAACACTACATTCGACCAACGGCTTTAAAGAAGCTATAGATGAATATTGTATGGTGTTAGAGTAGCCTCAACAAGGGCAAATGCCATATTTACGGTTGGAATACTCCTCCCCGGCTTGCTCGGTTCCATTGCAAGGTGTTTTGGCTTCTGCATCCTCTCCAGGCTTGGACTTCTTTCAAATACCTTGGGCTTCCTATCTTCCTCAAGAGGGCCTATAGTAAGGATTGGCTCCCCCAAGTGGGAAAAATTCAAAAAATAAGCTCCGAGGGCTTGGGGGCTCACGGCTCAATATTGCGGGCAAGTCTGTCCTCATCAAAGGCGTCTCTATGCGGTCTTCCCCTATTTCGGTTCTCAGCACTACGGCCCCAATTGGCATCCTTCGGAAAATGGAGACGAGCATAGTCGAAACTTCTTTTGGAAGGGGGCAAAGCATAATGAGAGGAAATTTCCCCTGGTTAGCGGGAGGCTTGTCTCAAACCGAGCGAGGGAGGGGGGCTAAACTTCAAGAATCTCTCTCTTGAGAACATAGCCATGGGAGCCAAGGCACTCACGAGAATCATTGCGCCCAAGCCTTCTTTGAGCCCAATTAGCACTACTGGAAGAAATATTTTAAAGGCAAGAGACTCGAGATGCCTAGATGGTCCTCTCCCCCAAGGCGTCTCTCCCTTTGCTAGACTTCGCTCCAAAGCTGCCCCCACGATCGGCTCAACGCTATTGGATTCTGGAAACGGTAAGAAGATAAATATACGGGACAGATCGTATTACGGGGTCGTGATCCAATTGGTGATTGTTCCTCTTTGAACGCGATTCGTTGTTGGTTGACTACGTTGGGAAAACTACGGCTGTGGGATATCTCCACGTGGGATGGGACGCACTAGACGGGAAATGGGAATTTCTTTGACGTGCCTCTCGGAGCTCCTTCAGGGATTGCAATTGTCTTCGCTCCATGCTCTGAGCGGTGTGCCCCCATTCATGCTGCGCGAAAGAGATTCGCGTGGATGGGGTTTCTTGGGACTGCGGGAGTTACACGGTAGCCCAAGGCTACGCAAAGCTCACCTTGAGGCCTCACGTCCCCAGGGACCACGCCCCTTGGGCTGCGATGCGGGTGTCTACACTCTGCCTAAAATCGACATGTTCGTTGGCTCCTTTGTCACAAGAAAATTCTTACGAGATGACAAACCGCTGAGAAGCGAAAGGTTTCCATGGTCGAGTCCAGTGTTCATTGTCGGGAGAAAATGTGGAGATGTGCCACACACTGATCTTGAATTGTAAATTCATTGTGCGGGTTTGGGAGCGTGCGATGGATTACTTGGAACCCCAATTTTGTCCTTCCCTCCTCTATTCCTAATATTTTTTGCAAATTGGCGAAACAGATTACCCGGTCCTCCACCCAAAAACAAAGTGATAAAAAAGGCGTGATCTGCCCTCCCCAAAATCTCGCTGTGCAGCGAGATACAGCCTGAGCGAAACAACGGGAATCTTTAGGGATACTAAGCATGATGTCAAGGTGGTGGCGGCCAAGATAAAATTCCGATTAAAGGAGAGCTTGGATAATAAAAAAGATGCCTCAAATCTCACTCAATTAGATTTAGTACGGGGTACCTCCTAAACACGCAATTTCTTCAAGCCACCGACAACATTTCCCCCATTGAAGATTGGCAAATAAGGGGGAAGAATAATGCTGAGTTTCAAGAATGGATCTCCAAGCAGCGAGTGCACTCTTTCTTCTTTGATGGGGCATCAAAGGGTAACTCAAGGAAGGGAATTTGGAGCAGGGGAGGTATTGTAAAAAAATGCGAAGGTGTTTTGATCCACAACTTTGCATGGGAGTGGGGATCAACTCTAGCATTCAGCAGAGCCGCGGCCCTCCTTCAAGGCCTTAAATCGCTCTTGAATCTAGAAATCAAGGAGGTTAATGTTTTTGGGGATTCCCAAGTGATAATCAAAATTATGGTGACAAACTCCTCCCCGGGATCTTAGATTGGCAAGAGCGATATCTAGAATCGAAATTTTGGGGAAATTGTTTAAAAAAGTTGAGCTACTATCATGTGTTGAGAGACAACAACAAAGAAGCGAGACCTTGAAGCAAATAAAGTCTGTCCTCATCTCTGTTGGAGCAATAATTCGAGACGAGGACGAAACATGGGATCCAATTCCATAATCCGCGACTTAAATGTTTTTCTTGCTTGCTATTGAATCGGTTTGTTTGTATTTTTAAGCTAGGGGAAATCACAAAAAATCGAGTGCATAGCGTAGTCAAAAAGAGTGGAAAGGGCATCCACAAGTCTCATAGCACTTCGGCTATTGAAACTTCTCGGGCCCTTCTCCCTCTCATTGTAACCCGAAATCCGGCATTTAGACCCGACGGTTAATATATCTCATAACCGTTTCTATAAAACAAATTAGCCATTTCAATCTTACTCTAGTATTTACTTAGTACTATTTACGGCTTAAATCGATGTTTTTCTATTTTTTGTATATGCTTACGTTTCAAATTGTGATGTGCATATATCATTTCAAATATGATTAACAATAATTTCACGCTTCGAATATTACAAATATGCACTAACAAGTCACTCTTTACTAATCTTAGGCAATTTTAATTCATTTGTTTTTCGAGCTTGAGTATCTACTATTTAGTGTTTACTTAGTACCATTGACAATTCCAATCAATGTATTCCATTTGCTTATACGCTTATGTTTCAAAGCTTGTCATGTGCATGTGTCATGTCAAACATGATTAGCAATGAGTTGAAAAAAAAACTTGGAATATTCAACATATACAATTGCAAGTAGCATACTTCAAAAACTAATTTACAAATATGCTTATTTGACATTACTATTTCCTTTCCTTTTATACCTACAAACCAACATCCTCTCCTAACCTATTTTATGCCTATGCCTTGTTTACCATGCAAATAATTCAACATGCCCTATTCCAAAATATATGTTCCATAGGGAAAGCCTTTAAACTACTCATTGTCAGGGAACTTATTTGCAAAAAATTGCAATTGTAAAATTAGTCAAGACTAATAAGATTCATCTTAATATCTAAACTTTAAATCAAATTCTTCAAGAAAGTCGTTCTCACGTATTGTTTCTTAAACGCTCATTCACACAGCAGCCTCCTTTGGGCGTTCCTTTGCACCGCTGGTGCAATTGCTAGTTTTAAAATCTACCATCAAAACAAATACAATTTATATAATTTAATACAACTTATATAATTCTGCGAACCTCTGGGTAAATTCATGTAAACCACCGGTCATTTTGGAAGATGGGTACCACTAGTCCTTCATGCAACTCTGCCAACATGTGCGTCAGTCCTTGATTGGCACATGCAATTCTGCCCAAATCTGCGTGAGACCTCAACTGGCATGTGCGAGTAGGCTTGCAAATTTATGCTTTCGTCTTCTCCGTGTCGGGACATTGGGTGGATTGAGGGGAAATGCTATACACGGGGGCTGTAGAGTATTTAAGACTCTGTCAGTGTAATGCAACCACCACTCAATTCTGGTTACCCAGCGACCATGGTGGGAATTTTAAATTTGAAATATCTGTTAATTTTAGTTTGATGGTTTTTACCCACTCTAATGCCAATCTTGATTATTTTAACCTAGAATGTTGATTGATTAAAAAAAATTGGACTATATTTTATGGACAAACCACCCTGTGACCTGCCCGCAAAATTCCATTCCTGCCAGTGACATCCGTTGGCGGTCTAGGCAACCATAATTAAAGGGAGAGCCGACCAAGGAGAAGGCGATACCAGCCAGTGGGAACTGATGATCTCTCAAAAAAATGGACATTGGGAACACCAACAATGTGGATTGCATCAAACAAGACAACGTCATCGGCAGAGGAGCAGGAGTTGTGTATGGAGGCATCATGCCCAATGGCCAACAAATTCTCAGTGACCAACAAATTGCAGTGAAGAAACTAATGGGGATTGGCAAACGCCTTTCAAACGAAAATGGTTTTTCTGGAGATCAAAACTATGGGCAAAATTTCCCATAAGCGCATAATTACATTGCTGGCTTTTTTGCTCCTGTCACGACACTAATCTTATGCATTATTAACGTTCACTCTCAGAATTTTTTAACGTATTATTTTTATGCTAAAAATAAGTGAGAAGCATTTTTAGATCACCTTATAATTTTGATGAAGTGTTTTTTATATTCAATCTTCTTAAAGTTGTATAGGTTACAAATTCTTTAATCCTATGAGATTTTGGGAATTGACCAATCCCAAATTTTATTATGAAGCTCATAAAAATTATTTGTAATTTTGATCATCTTCATTTTTTCTTAACATTAGTCAAAACATAGAGATAATTTTGATATTCAAGATTGAGGTTGATCACCTCTTTATAGTATAATAATTTTTCTTTTTTCCCTCCAATTCTTTACTTCCACACAATTTCTCCTTAAATTTGGAAGCAATAATATTTTTTGATATTTTCTAAATTTTGCGAGATGGTCTCCTCCTTTATTCCCCAATGGTCTAGCCAAGATTGGGCATCCTTATGCCACTCTAGCTTACCCAAAAGTAGGGCTTTTGGCTAGAGACGGAGAATCAATTCTAGGAAACCTCCCCCTACATCCATGTTTTATAGTTTCTTCTTATATATAATATATCTAGTCATAGCTATGTTTTCAATGGGGGAAAGTCTTGCTTCAAGTACTAGGATAAAGTAGGGAGTATTTCCTTTAATCTTAAGGTTGCGCCTAATAAACTACTTTTGAATCTTGTTCAATCTTCTTCTATGACTCTATGGATATACTACAACCCCAAACCTCTCATATTTATAAAATAACATGAGTAACAATAGTCTCAAAGAAGAATCTTTGTTATCCCAAACCCAATGATTTTTCGACTTACAATTGTTTTCAAGTCCATAGTAAGCATTCCAACCTCCATTTATCCTTTTCTCAATGCTATAATTCCAATTGAGCTTATGATGGATGTCAATTCCCAAATATTTGTAAAAGGAACCTCCTCCTTACATCAACACTTTTTCTACAAGGTTCTAATTGGACCTTGCCTTTTGGAATTCATATTGATACTTGAGATAAAGGAAATAGGGAATATGTTTGGTTAACACTAGGATAAAGTTTATGGTGCATTTTATTTTATCAACAAGAATTTGTCAAATGCAAAATGAAATTATATAGTGGGCGCAAAGGAACTTCTTCGTGTTGTTCATGTTCTCAATAAATTTAGACATTAATAATTGATAAACTTAAGAAGCAAAATGTTGTTGTAGATTTGTTGTCAAGAATAACCATTCATGTAGATGACTAGAGGGTTGATGAACATTTCTAGATTAACAATTCCTTTCTATCTCAATCCACACCCCTTGATGTGCTTATATAGCTAATTTTATAACCTCTAGAAAATTTCCATTTCATCTAACCTACTAAACACATGGGTTGTATAATACTTTATTCAAATTAGGCCCTAATCACATTTTAAGAAAATGTGTAAGAGAGGAGGTAGTATATGGTATATTGGAAGTTTGCCATGATAGTCCATGTGAAGGACGCTTTATAATAAAAAAAAGCAACTTACAAGATATTACAAAGTAGTTATTTTTGGCCCACCCTCCATAAAAGATGCTTACATATACACCTCTCATTGTGATAAATGTGAGAGAATAGGAAATCCCTCTCAAAGATATGAAATTCAATTACAATCACAAGTATCATTTGAACTTTTGAAAAATAAGCTATGGACTTCGTAGGGACTACTTAACCCTCCATTAGGATAGAGAACTACATTACTTGTGTACACTCATTACCAAGTGACTTGAAGTAAAGGTAGTCAACACACCAATAAATAAATAAATAAATAAATAAATAAATAAATAAATGTAGTATAATTTTTTGAGAGAAAAACATTTTTTTATATGTTTGGATTCCCTTCACTTTGCAACATTGAAGTCATGGAGGTTGAGAGAATTTAATGAGAAGCTGGAGGTTGAGGGAATTTAATGAGAAATGACCGTATCGTAAGGGTAAAACATGTAAAGAGCGTAACATAGGTAGTGAGGTTGCAGAGCTCCTGTGAATGAGAGAGAGAAAATGAGGTTCGGTATGCAGTAGAGGGTGAGGGTAGCTACACCAAAACTAACCCCAAACCCCCACCGCCATCGTCAAAACCCTAATACATGTGGACTATTGATGCTAAGACACCTCATAAGCACAATAAACAATGACACAACTGCAGTGTCGATCAAAACCCTAATACATGTGGACTTTTGATGCTAAGAAAACTCTAAGCACAATAAACAATGACACAAATTCCGGTGTGTTGCCACACACGAATTCACGTGCATTGGCCTTGTTGAGTCTCTTCTCTGTCTTCAACTCTTATGATCCTTTACACGAACCCATACACGAACCTACTTTGCACTTGTCACGCTCTCGCGGCCCTACACACGGCTTCCCTCGCCTTCAACGACCTTGGCGTCCCTAGGGAGTTTTCGAGAACCTCTGGTGAACCTCTGGTGAACCTCAAGTGATAATAAGAGTGATAGATACTACCTTAACAACAATGTTTATAAGCAAAAAGTTTACAGTATTCAAATAATGCGGAAAATTCTCACTCTTTATTGATTTTTCAAAAGATTTTATAGTTCTGGTCTTATAGACTCAGATGTTCATTCCTGAGATCGACTGTAATGGAATTTACCATAATGCGCTTCTCAATGGATGAGATAGCTTACTGGAGGCTACTTGGCCAATTAAAGACTCAGTATATGGAACATAAAACACACAGACAAACTTATAGACTCAAACTATGAGATCTGGCCACTTTAGGTTCTGATCAGTGCCGAGCACACTGACCCGCAGGCTTCTCAGATCAAACTCTAGACTTGGAACTGATCTCCATGTTGCAAGCAAATCTAGTTTAGAACTCACAGATGTAGAGCAAGAAGAATTAAAACTCGGACTTCAAAGAACACAAAACTCAGACTCTATGACTCTCTAACCTACGATGCCAAATGAATGAGCCTTACCTTATTTATATAGGATGAGAAGGGGGACAAACACTCATTTCAGATTTGAGATGACCTAATGACATGGATTTAAAATCATTGTTTTTTGGTAACGCCGTGGCGACATCCGCACAGAGATTCCAATATCTGGACATGTGCATGTGATCGACAAAACAAAGTGGATTCCTTTAAGTACAGAAGGCCCACGAGCACTGTGTCAGGAATATTTACACAGAGGATACTTTTTTACTAGAAAATTCCTTGGGAAAAACTAGTCACAATTTCCCTGTAACTGGGAGACAATACAAAGTGGAGACTTTTATTTTAGTGGAGTCCACGAGAACCACTTTCTGCTGGGTCATCTAAGATTTTTATTCCAGGAAATCTGTACCTTTGATATGTTGTATCATTCCATGCTTTGGTGTAGATTCTTCGGACAATCATAGGTTTATTCAGAACTATTTGATGCTTGATCTTCGTTATTACTAACCATTGATTATGTTGTCTCATGTGTTGCATTAAAATTTTTGCATCTTCTATATTACGAAGATCACCAATATTTTGACAGGGTGTATGAAATCATTCACCAATTCCATTATCAATGCACCATGTGCATTCATTTTGGAAATAGGATTCATAAGATATTAGGTCTATTGCAGTTTTTTTAAGCCCATAATCAATTCACCAGTCTTGCAACCATTCTGGCTGTTGATTTCCCTGCATGATCCATGTAGCACCAAATTTAAGTTTGGTATAGTGGGTTTCATTTTTACCATCTTTATTTAGAATATCCCACCATAGCTTTTTGTACCTTGAAAAATTGTCAATGGTGTCAGGAAATATCAAATCTGGATTATTCCCTGGCCATTTATTGAAATTAGTCCATGTCCATTCAGGGTTTCTAGTTCTGTTGATGACCAAATAGTTGTGATAGATTCTCCGTCTATCACCTCCTTCATTCCAGATGACTGAGATATCAAGAAATTCATTTGCCAATGATTGTTCGGCCTCATATGATGTTGCCATAATTTTTGAGTATACCATGTCGTGAATCCCCTTACTTCCTTTTGGGTATACTCTTCTTTCAAGTACAAGATTATGAAGATCTGTATGGTTTTGTAGATTAGCATCTAAGACTTTGGTATTTCTTAGTTGCCAAGTAGGCCTCCATTCAGCCCAATACTCAGCCCAATTTTTATCTTCTGGGATAGTCCTTAGAATTTCTCTTTGGTGACTTTGATCCCATTCTGTTACTATAACCATGACTTGTGCCTCTAGTGCTTCTTGAATGTATTCTCTACTTAAAAAGTATGGAAGACAATTGACTTCTCCTTTGCTATGTTCTACATAAAAATCAAAATTAGCAAATAAAGCTTGCCACCTAGCAAACTTGAATTCACTAGCTCTTCTGATGTCTTTGGTCAATACTTTCTGCATAGCAGAGGCATCAGTTCTTAAAAGAAATTTTTTATTAACTAAGTAGATTTCAAAATTTTCCACACAATTCCATGCAGCTTTGAATTCTTTCTCTATTGTGGAATAGTTTCTTTCAGCTGAGCTCCACTTACCAGATGCAAATTGAACTACTTGTTCTGTGCCATCTTTTTTCTGTTTGAGGACACCTCCCCATCCTTCATTACTGGAATCACTTTCAACAATTTTGTTAGCTTCATCATCTACAACATAAAGAATAGGAAAATGTTTTACCTTTGCTTTGATGTTTCTGACAGCTTGAGTATGTTCTTCAGTCCATGGCTCAGGATTTTTCCGAAGCCTTTGATTTAGCAATGCTCTATCAGTGGCACAGTCTTTATAAAATCTGCTTACATAATTTAAGCATCCAAGAAATCTTTGAAGCTGAGTTTTGTCTAAAATAACATCAGGAAATCTATCTGCAAACTCTAAAGCATGCTTCTGCAAAGAAATCTGTCCTTCTTTGATGGTGTGGCCTAAGAACTTGATAGAAGTCTGAAAAATTTCTATCTTCTTTTTGCTGAGGACTAGGCCATTATTCTTTACAACTCTCATAAAAATATTTACATGTTTGAAATGGTCATGTAAACTTTTAGAAAAAATCAGAATGTCATCTATATACACAATTAACCATTTGAAATATGGCTTAAAAATAGAATCCATCACCTTTTGGAATTTTGATGGCACGTGCTTTAAACCAAAAGGCATCACATTCCACTCGTAATGGCCTGCAAAAACGTTGAATGTTGTTTTGAACTTATCTTCCTCCTTTATGGCCACTTGCCAGAATCCTGACTTCATGTCAAAATTTGAGAATATCTTTGCTCCTGCAATTCTGGCTAAGAGTTCACTCTTATGTGGAATTGGATATGTGTTATCTGCAAGAACAGTATTCAAAGGCTTGTAATTAATAACAAGTATGGGAATTCCTCTGATCTATTCTGATCTCTTATTCACATAGAATCCATAACAGTTCCAGGGACTGTCTGACTCTCTGATCAATTTTCTTTTCAGCAGATCATCAATTTCTTTGCTGCAAAGTTCTCTGTACTCTTTGCTCATGGGAATAGCCTTACTCTTACAAGGTCTTCCTGTATAATCAGATTTGTAAGGCAGCTCAACAGAGTGTTGTTTCTTGTGCCAAAATGAATTTGGCTCTTCTGCACAAAATTTTGTCTCAATTTTCTATTTTAGAACAGATATTTGTTTTTGAACATCAGGAGATTCTAATTGTTCTTCAATTCTCAATGTCTCCTTTATGTCTTTGAGATCTTCAAGCTTGTTTTTGGCCAAGTCTAGTTGTTGCATGGCTTGGACCATGGTAGAAATTCTGGGAGTGGAAATATAAGGCAGTTTGATCTTCTTTGGACTCCCATCCGTACTTAGCACAGTGATAAAATAACAAGCCTTATTATCTTTCAACATGTCTGATCCATGAGGTCCTACTACTGCTAGAAAAACATTGCTTAAAATGCAATCAATAGGAATATCTAAAATTGCAAATTTAAGCTTAATGAAATGTTTATAAAAAAAAATACTTCCCTCTGGAACCTCATACTGTAATTATTTATTTCCCAATCCAACAAATTTTCTTCGAGCTTTGATCCAATATTTTGATGGGATGATTTTCTTATTCAGGACATTTATATCAGCTCCTGAATCTATTAATGTTTTCAAAGAAAAAATTTGTCCTTGAATAAAAATGTTTAGCAGAACATGATGATGTTGATACTGGATTGTTAACAATCTCATTTCTCTAAAACCAGTATCTTTGTATTTATTTCCTTCAAATATTTTCACATTTGTATTTTTGGGCTCAAAATAACTTTCTTCTTCTTCTTCATAAAACATGCCTTTTTCTAATAAAGAAACTTTTTCTTTTAAAGTAGAAATTTCAGATTTTAAGGTATGAATCTCTCTACTTACCTCCCCCAAAGTGAGTTGTCGCACTTTGTTCTGCAGTTGATCCCACTGGAAGGCTTTAGTGTTTCTTTCAAATGAGGCATCAATAAACTTCGGCTGTGAAGAAGAAGTTTTCTTAGTACTATGCACTTGAGATAAAAATGCTTCAAGAAGCTTTTCTTTCATATCACCTTCATCAAGTGCTCGTATCTGTGATAAAATTTTGAGTTCAGCATCTTCAACAGTCTGTGCCATAAGAACTTTTTGTTTAGGTTGTTGTAAAGATACTGATTTCATTTGGTGACATAATTGATTTGATTCTTCACTTTCAGAGGAATCAATATCTGAAAAATCTAGTTCAGATTGACAGGAACAATTGTCAGAATCTGAACAGAAACATGTGGCCTGAACCTGTAATTATTCTTCTAAGGAAGAAGAATAAGAGCTTTGAGAATCAGAGGAATCTTCTTCTTGAAACTGCTGGAGCTGGTCTCTAAATACTACATTTGGAAAAATTTTAGCTCGGTGGTTTTTGGAAACACATCGAAGGCATAGTGTCTTGGATTCAACTTTGACAACTTGTTTTCCTTTGGCTGCAGTTTGAGATTTTCTTCCTCTGTTCTTTCTTGATTCAAATGCATCTGGGCAGGTTGAAGATGTATGACCTAGTTTGTCACATAATCAACAGGTCAACTTGTCCCATTTGTCTTGCTTATGAGATCGCAAGTGGATGTCAGTTGGCTGATAATAATGGGTCTTTGGGACATATTTGTAATATCCCTTTCCTTTTTGTGGACCCTTTCTGCGTTTATTATAACTGGTTGGATGGCCTTTACTCTGCTTTCGAGTTTTCTTTTCTTGTTTCTTCATTTTTCTTCTCTTTACAACAAGATCATCTAAAGAAATACCATATTTATGACAGATAGATTTACTATCTGGAAACCTGGACATTTTCTGTAGAGAATTATTCATTTTCATATTAGTACATAATCCAACCATTGTTTTGGTGATGATAGTATATATTTCTCCCCATGTATAAGATTCAAATGGAAACTGGAAAACATCATGTTGTTTAAGCATATCAACGAATTTAAAAGGAAGTGCAGCAAGATACACTTGTTTCCAAAGCAAATTCTATGAATCTTTTACCAAAAATATTCTTTGCTTCCAATCTCTATGAAAGTCTTCATACTGGGATAGCTTATGACATTTAATATTCATAAGAATCATTTCATTTTTATCAGCTATCTCTATTTCTGAACCACACCAGTGTTCCAGAATCATGGAAGTCAAAGCGCCAATCATATTACTCTAAGGAGTGCCATCAGGATTGAAAACAACATCACCTTGTTCATCTTTTAATATTTCTCTTTCCATTTTATTTATGAGTGTTGGGGATGATTCAATCTCCCACCATTTTTCCAAAATACCAGTAAAACACTAAATTAGAGTTTTACAGGCCTCAATTTCATATTTTCCTCTTAAGCACATCATCTTATATTCAACAAACATTAAATCAATTACTTTTCTAATCTGGTTTACTGCCAGATTGTCTACATTCCATTCTCTACGAGCATCTGGATGGAATGTGTATGCTTTTGGAGCCTTCCCTTTTATGTTAGGAGCAGGGTATCTCGTATATTAGCTTTCCAATGGTTCATATATTGGAAACAAACTAGTCTCTGGTCCTGAGGGATATTCTTCTTCTGTTTCTTTGAGTAAAGAGCTTATAGTAATATTTTCTGTGGATTCAACTTCTTTACTAGACTGGGCTTCTTCTCTGGGAAGAAGGTGTGGAAATCTGTCAACTGGCTTGAAAGGATGTTGAATTTGAATATTCCTTTTATAAAGGAATGAAGCTAGGACTGGTTTTTCAACATTCTTTATTTGAGCTCTATCTAACTGTACACAGAGCTTTCCTATTGACCCTTGGGTTGAATGAAATTCTTTTTCAACCTTAGCTTCTAAAGCTTCAACCTTTCCCAAGGATTCTCTAGAATAACTTCTTATGGATGAAGTTACAAACTGAATATTATTCAAACTGTTATTTACATCAGATAATGAAACTGTAAGATTATCAAAATAATCTTTTACTTTGGCAGCTTTAGCAACATTCATATCTATGCCCTTTATAGCAGTGTTAGTCCAATTTAACTGCTCACTAGCCTTTTGAATTCTCCCATCTATGCCTAAAGCATTATCATCTTTGATTACTAAAGGAATAGATTTAGTTGAACTTTGTGCTTCTCCTAGCATTATTCCTTTAAAGGGAGGAAAGGTTTTGCTGGTCTCAACCTTACTGCCATCCATAGCAATCCATGAATGTTGTGTGGTAGAAGGAGTGGCTGTGTCTGTCATCATGACAACTTCTGCTTCAGATATATTTTTCCAAGAATAAAAAGATATCCATTCATTGTTGTAGTCCATATATTCCTTCCATTCAGAAGCTAGCCTTATTCTTTCTTCTCTGCTGGTGCTTTTATCAAAAGCTTCAGCCTCAGGGTTTGTATCAAGATCCAAATTCAACATAGCTTTCATCCAATGGGTATCTATCTTATGTTTTGGACACTCATCCATGACTGAGAAAAACTTATGCATCTTAGGGATAGAAGGCTTTTTTCAATCAGCAGGAACTTCTTTAAATATGCTACTTGGAATTAAATCATTCAACCGTTCCAAGTATCCAATACCATATCTGGGTATACCAGGTGGTCTTAAGTTGTTGAATATTTCTGTTAGCCTAGAGTATTCATTTTGAAGTGAAGGTAGGTTGTGCATCATCATCACATGATCAGACTCATGTGGAAATGGGATGTATGAACATTTTGGGTTAGGACATGGATTTACAGATGTGGAAGGTGGAGCTTCTCTAGTCCTAGGATGATGGTTATAATGGATGTCTATTTCAGCAAGATGGCTTAGATTGACAGCAGATTTACAACTTGGAAAAATAACTTCAATAGGATTAAAATTGACTAACTGGGCAAATTCAAATAATTCAATGTGTTGGCAATGTACAATGGATTTTGAAGAACAAGCAGTATCAACAACTTCAGGGCTTTTGTACAGAGGTGAACTTTTGCAGAGAGTATCTATCCTTTTACGATCAATGGTAGATATTCTTGGGAAGGATATAACAGCAGATGATTTTTCTTCTTTTATATTCGCTGATGTGATTCTCTGCATACCGAGAGGTTTGGGATTATTTACAACCCAGTGTTCAGGGAAACTTAGATCTTCCCATTTAATGACTTGGTGTTCTATCTTCTGATTTTTCGAATCTATTAGAACAACAACACTGGCTTTAGAATCTTGACTAGGCACATGTAGGACAGCAGGATATAAGGTATTTGTGTGCCTGAAACATCCTCTAGTTTGTATAGAGATGTTACTCCTATTTTTCCTCATATCGAATCGATAGGTCTGGATCTATAATTGCAAAATGTTCTTTATGTGTTGATCAAACACATATACTAAAAAATTTGGATAGCAGTCAAAATATATTGTCCCATTAGACAGTGGAGCTACTATCCCTCCTATCAAGGAATCTATATATTTATTATGTGTTAGATCTCTTACAGTGGCTAACACAAACATATCTAACCCTCTGTGGGTCAGAGAACTTATCCCAACCCGGATACAACCCAAATGGAAATACTGGGTTTTCAACCTATTTGCTTCGGCCTGAAGAGTTTTAGGATCTAATAGAGGAATGGATTGAACACTTTCAGAATTCTCCTTAATTTGACTAATAGTTTCTTTAATGGAGATTCTAGTGGCAGCAATTAGATGAAAATACTTTAGATCATAATATACTTCAGAGGCATTTATTACTGGTAGCTGCCATGTAGCAGCTAGCTAACTTTATATAAATTCTAATTAAGCAGAATTTATAACACGACTAGATGAACTGGAAAATATTTACAGTTTTGAAATGGTCATGTAAATTTTTAGAAAAAATCAGAATGTCATCTATATACGCAATTAACCATTTGAAATAGGCTTAAAAATAGAATCCATCACCTTTTGGAATTTTGATGGCACGTGCTTTAAACCAAAAGGCATCACATTCCACTCGTAATGGCCTGCAGGAACGCTGAATGCTTTTTTGAACTTATCTTCCTCCTTGATGGCCACTTGCCAGAATCCTGACTTCATGTCAAATTTTGAGAATATCTTTGCCCACGCAATTTTGGCTAAGATTTCACTCTTATGTGGAATTGGATATGTGTTATCTGCAAGAACAGTATTCAAAGGCTTGTAATTAATAACAAGTCTAGGAATTCCTCTGATCTGTTCTGATCTCTTATTCACATATAATCCATAACAGTTCCAGGGACTGTCTGACTCTCTGATCAATTTTATTTTCAGCAGATCATCAATTTATTTGCTGCAAAGTTCTTTGTACTCTCTGCTCATGGGAATAGACTTACTCTTACAGGTCTTCCTATATAATCAAATTGGTAAGGTAGCTCAATAGAGTGTTGTTTCCTATGCCAAAATGCATATGGCTCTTCTGCACAAAATTCTGTCTCAATTTTCTGTTTTATAACAGAGATTTGTATTTGAACATCAGGAGATTCTAATTGTTCTTCAATTCTCAATGTCTCCTTTAGGTCTTTCAAATCTTCAAGCTTGTTTTTGGCCAAGTCTAGTTGTTGCATGGCTTGGACCATGGTAGAAAGTCTGGGAGTGGAAATATAAGGCAGTTTGATCTTCTTTGGACTCCCATCCGTACTTGGCACAGTGATAAAATAACCAACCTTATTATCTTTCAACCTGGCTGATCCATGAGGTTCTACTGCTGCTAGAAAAACATTGCCTAAAATGCAATCAATAGGAATATCTGAAATTGCAAATTTAAGCTTAATGCAATGTTTATCAAAACAAATAATTCCCTCTGGAACCTCATAATGTAATTATTTATTTCCCAACCCAACAACTTTTCTTCAAGCTTTGATCCAATATTTGGATGGGATGATTTTCTCATTCGGGACATTTATATTAGCTCCTGAATCTATTAATGTTTTCAAAGAAAACATTTGTCCTTGAATACAAATGTTTAGCAGAACATGATGATGCTAATACTGGATTGTTAACAATCTCATTTCTCTAAAACCAGTATCTTTGTCTTTCTTTCCTTCAAAGATTTTCACATTTGTATTTTTGGGCTCAAAATAACTTTCTTCTTCTTCTTCATGAAACTTGCCTTTTTCTAATAAAGAAACTTTTTCTTTTAAAGTAGAAATTTCAGATTTTAAGGTATGAATCTCTCTACTTACCTCCCCCAAAGTGAGTTTTCGCACTTTGTTCTACATTTGATCTCGCTAGAAGGCTTTAGTGTTTCTTTCAAATGAGGCATCAATAAACTTCAACTGTGAAGAAGAAGTTTTCTTAGTACTATTTACTTGAGATAAAAATGCTTCAAGAAGATTTTCTTTCATATCAAATTCATCAAGTGCTCGTATTTGTGATAAAATTTTGAGTTCATCATCTTCAGCAGTCTATGCCATAAGAACTTTTTGTTTAGGCTGCTGTAAAGATATTGATTTCATTTGGTGACATAATTGATTTGATTCTTCACTTTTAGAGGAATCAATATCTGAAAAATCTAGTTCAGATTGATAGGAACAATTGTCAGAATCTGAACAGTAACATGTGGCCTGAACCTATAATTATTCTTCTGAGGAATAAGAATAAGAGCTTTGAGAATCAGAGGAATCTTCTTCTTGAAACTGCTGGAGTTGGTCTCTAAATACTACATTTGGACAATTTTCAGCTTGGTGGTTTTTGGAACCACATCGAAGGCATAGTGTCTAGGATTTAACTTTGACAACTTGTTTTCATTTGGCTGCAGCTTGAGATTTTCTTCCTCTGTTCTTTCTTGATTCAACTGCATCTGGGAAATTTGAAGATGTATGACCCGGTTTGCCACATAACCAACAGGTCAACTTGTCCCATTTGTCTTGCTTATGAGATCGCAAGTGGATGTCAGTTGGCTAATAATAATGGGTCTTTGGGACATATTTGTAATATCCCTTTCTTTTTTGTGGACCCTTTTTGCATTTATTATATCTGGTTGGATGGCCTTTAATCTGCTTTCGAGCTTTCTTTTCCTGTTTCTTCATTTTTCTTCTCTTTACAACAAGATCATCTAAAGAAAGACCATATTTATGACAGATATATTTACTATCTGTCAACCTGGACATTTTCTGCAGAGAATTATTCATTTTCATATTAGTACATAATCCAACCATTGTTTTGGTGATTATAGTATATATTTCTCCCCATGTATAAGATTCAAATGGAAAATGGAAAACATCATGTTTTTTAAGCAGATCAACAAATTTAGAAGGAAGTGCAGCAAGATACACTTGTTTCCAAAGCAAATTCTGTGAATCTTTTACCAAAAATATTCTTTGCTTCCAATCTCTATGAAAGTCTTCATACTGGGATAGCTTATGACATTTAATATTCATAAGAATCATTTCATTTTATCAGCTATCTCTATTTCTGAACCACACCAATGTTCCAGAATCATGGAAGTCAAAGCACCAATCATATTACTCTAAGGAATGCCATCAAGATTGAAAACAACATCACCTTGTTCATCTTTTAAGATTTCGCTTTCCATTTTCTTTATGAGTGCTGGGGATGATTCAATCTCCCACCATTTTTCCAACGTACCATTAAAACACTGAATTAGCGTTTTACAGACCTCACTTTCAGAATTTCTTCTTAAGCACATCACCTTATATTCAACAAACATTAAATCAATTACTTGTCTAATCTGATTTACTGCCAAATTGTCTACATTCCATTCTCTATGGGAATCTGGATGGAATGTGTATGCTTCTGGAGCCTTCCCTTTTATGTTAGGAGCAGGGTATCTCGTATATTGGCTTTCCAATGGTTCATATATTGGAAACAAACTAGTCTCTAGTCCTGAGGGAGCTTCTTCTTCTATTTCTTTGAGTAAAGAGCTTATAGTAATATTTTCTCTGGATTTAGCTTCTTTACTAGACTGGGCTTCGTCTCTGGGAAGAAGGTGTGGAAATCTGTCAACTGGCTTGATAGGATGTTGAATCTGAATATTCCTTTTATAAAGGAATGAAGTTGGGACTGGTTTTTCAACATTCTTTATTTGAGCTCTATCTAACTGCACAGAGAGATTTTCTATTGAACCTTGGGTTGAATGAAATTCTTTTTCAACCTTGGCTTCTAAAGCTTCAACCTTTTCCAAGGATTCTCTAGAATAACTTCTTATGGATGAAGTTAAAAACTGAATATTATTCAAACTGTTATTTACATCAGATACTGAAACTGTAAGATTATCAAAATAATCTTTTACTTTGGCAGCTTTCACAACATTCATATCTAGGCCCTTTATAGCAGTGTTAGTCCAATTTAACTGCTCACTAGCCTTTTTAATTCTCCCATCTATGCCTAAAGCATTATCATCTTTGATTACTAAAGGAATAGCTTTAGCTGAACTTTGTGCTTCTCCTAGCATTATTCCTTTAAAGGGAGGAAAGGTTGTGTTGGTCTCAACATTACTGCCATCCATAGCAATCCATGAATGTTGTGTGGTAGAAGGAGTGGCTGTGTCTTTCATCATGACAACTTCTGCTTCAGATATATTTTTCCAAGAATAAAAAGATATCCATTCATTGTTGTAGTCCATATATTCCTTCAATTCAGAAGCTAGCCTTATTCTTTCTTCTATGCTAGTGCTTTTATCAAAAGCTTCAGCCTCAGGGTGTGTATCAAGATCCCAATTCAACATAGCTTTCATCCAATGGGTATCTATCTTATGTTTTGGACACCCGTCCATGACTGAGAAAAACTTATGCATCTTAGAGATAGAAGGCTTTTTGCAATCAACGGGAACTTCTTTAAATCTGCTACTTGGAATTAAATCATTCAACTATTCCAAGTATCCAATACCATGTCTAGGTATACCAGGCGGTCTTAAGTTGTTGAATATTTCTGTTAGCCTAGGGTCTTCATTTTGAAGTGAAGGTAGGTTGTGCATCATCATCACATGATCAGATTCATGTGGAAATGGGATGTCTGAACATTTTGGGTTAGGACATGGATTTATAGATGTGGAAGGTGGAGCTTCTCCAGTCCTAGGATGATGGTTATAATGGATGACCATTTCAGCAAGATGGCTTAGATTGACAGCAGATTTACAACTTGGACAAATAACTTCAATAGGATTAAAATTGACTAACTGGGAAAATTCAAATAATTCAATGTGTTGGCAATGTACAATGGATTGTGAAGAACAAGCAGTATCAACAAATTCAGGGATTTTGTACAGAGGTGAACTTTTGCAGAGAGTATCTATCCTTTTACAATCAATGGTAGATATTCTTGGGAAGGATATAACAGCAGATGAATTTTCTTCTTTTATATTCGTTGATGTGATTCTCTGCATATTGGGAGGTTTGGGATTATTTACAACCCAATGTTCAGGGAAACTTAGATCTTCCCATTTAATGACTTGGTGTTCTATCTTCTGATTTTTCGAATCTATTAGAACAACAACACTGGCTTTAGAATCTTGACTAGGCGCATGTAGGACAGCAAGATATAAGGTATTTGTATGCTTGAAACATCCTCTAGTTTGTATAGAGATGTTACTCCTATTTTTCCTCATATTGACTCTAGAGGTCTGGATCTATAATTGAAAAATTTCCTTTATGTGTTCATCAAACACATATACTGAAAAATTTGGATAGCAGTCAAAATATATTGGCCCATTAGACAGTGGAGCTACTATCCCTCCTATCAAGGAATCTATATATTTATTATGTGTTAGATCTCTGACAGTGGCTAACACAAACGTATCTAACCCTCTGTGGGTCAGAGAAATTATCCCAACCTGGATACAACCCAAATGGAGATACCGGGTTTTCAACCTATTTGCTTCGGCCTGAAGAATTTTAGGATCTAATAGAGGAATGCATTGAACACTTTCAGAATTCTCCTTAATTTGACTGATATTTTCTTTAATGGATATTCTAGTGGCGGAAATTAGATGAAAAGACTTTAGATCAGAATATACTTCGGAGGCATTTATTACTGGTAGTTGCCATCTAGCAGCTAGCTGACTTTATATAAATTCTAATTCAGCAGAATTTATAACACGACTAGATGAACTGGCAAATATATCTCTGAGAGGATTTTGCTCAGCTTGGTATTTATCTTCTATCTCACAAAAAGAAACTGATCTTCTGGTGGAATCCATTCTTCAATAAAGAGTTTAGATTTGAATACTAACCTTCTTGAGCCAGTTAAGCAGTACTGGCTCTGATACCAATTTCTTGCAAATGACATTCATTTAAAAGGCTCAGCACTATATTAGTCACTTCAAGTTTTATTTGAATTGACACTTAGATTATAATCTCGGCACTTGCATCATTTTAATTTTCATTTGAAAGTAATATATGAATTGTCTCCTGAATATATTGAATTTCCTGTAGGTGTCAGTTCTGTGGTGTCACCTAATTTCTGTCAGCAGAGAGATATCATGTTTATAAGGTCTTGTATGTGTCATAAGTCTTATATATATGTGCTTCTTATATATTGACAATGAAATTGTCAATATTTCTTAGGCTTATTTTAACTAGATTCATACCTTATACTCATATTTTTAGACTCTATGTACTTCTAAAAATGATGCCCTGTACCTTCTAATGAGTGCCCTATTTTTTTGCCTCTATTTGAATAATTAATTTTGTCCATGTTTAACATTTGTCAAAGGAGAATGTTGAGTTCATGGTTGGTGTTTATTGGTAGGATAAGTATGGTAAATAGGATAAGAGTAGGATAAGTAAGATAAATGAATAAATGAGATGAATGAAATAATAAAACAAATACATTATCACTACTTTAATACATTATCTTACTGATTTTGCATTGACTCCCTCAATGATTTTTTTTTTTAGCATCTGGAGCTTGTAGTAGTTGGAGCCTCACTGATCTTCTTGTAGTTGTAGAAAATTGTATTTATATGGGAAACACTTTTGATTGTCTTCAAAAATTGATTGAAAATTTAATTCCTTGTTGATGTTATGCTTCAAAAAAGGTCCCTTTTATCATTATACTCTTCAAGACAAGTCATTTTGATCATGAAAACAAGTACCTCTGAACGTAAAATATGGTGCAAAATAGGTCCCTCTGATCATGAAATATGATGATGGTACTCTTCAAGACAGGTCCTTTTAATCATGAAAACAAGTCCCTTTGATCATGAAATATGGTGATGGTGCAAAACAGGTCCCTTTGATCATGAAATATGACGATGGGTCAAAAAAGGTCCCTCTGATAATGAAATATGGTGCAAATGGATATAAGTAGATTTTTTTTTCAAAATTATTTACACCTTCCCCTCTACTAAAGAGTTGACTTGTCCTCAAGTCTATAAGGATAATTATTTTTATTCACTTGAAAACTTGACATGAAAAACTTGACATTTGAAAAATTGACTTGAAATGAAGTAAAAAAAATTATGTGAATTTTCACTAGCCAAATTAACTTGGTTCTCTAATGAGAATTTTGAGTTCATGGTGTGCCAGTTTCCTAGTTTTCATAGATAAAATCCACACACACACACATATATATTTATCTTCTTCCCTCTTTACCCTCTCTTCTTTCCTCTTAACCCTCCATCTATATATTTATCTTCCTTTGTATCTCCTTCTTTATCTCTCTATATTAGCCCGCAAAAATACACTCTCTTTCTCCATATATATCTATATATAGATCTATATCCTCCTCTCTCTCTCTCTCCATTTATATGTCTATCTCCCATTTTGTCTTCTTCTCACCTCAAAAACATACACACTCATTATCCATATCTATCTATCTATCGCTCCCTCCTTATTCATCTACCTCTCTCTTCCCCTTATCTCTCTTGCCTCCCTCTCTCTCTCTCTTCCCTCTTGCTCTCCTCTCTCGCTCACCATCTCTCCATCTCTACCTTGTCACTCCCTATCTCTCTCCACCTTTCTCTCTTTATGTATTACTTCCCTTCCAACTCCATCTCTCTCTTCCCCCCCTCTCTCTCCTCTCTCTCTAGTCCTTTCTCTCTCTTGCTTCCTCTCTCTCACATACCTTTGTCTCCACCTCCCATCAGACACACTCTCTCTCCACTCTCCAATTCGTAGTGAGGATGGAGGGTTTAGATATACCTCAAAAGAAATTATAACCTTTTTTCTTTTAGATTTAATTAAAAAAATGTTATAAAATTAAATTAAAATAAAGCATTTGTAAAATATTTTGATTTTGAAATAAGTTATGGTTTTTGGGCTTGTGGTATTGATAATCCTTGGTATTGGCCCATGGCATTGTAACAAAATAATTAAAAGCTTAGATCCATGACATAATGATCGAAAGCCTAAATGTCCCATGGTATTATAATTTTTGTCTCTCCTCTCCCTCCCTCCTTCCCTCTCTCTATATTTATCTTTTGGGTATTGGCCCATCGTATTGTAAAAAAACTTATTTAGAAGTTAATAATATTCATGATTAAAAATCTTGTTATATTGTGAATATTAAATTTTTATCCACTTATTAATTAAATTTAGAGATGGTCATGGAATCATTATTTTAATTTATATGGTAAAATGGATGTTAATTTACAAGTACTATTTATATCTTATATATTTTAATGTGATATTTGTATTATATTTTCTTTTATCTAAAAAATTGTTCGTAATTTTATTAATAAAAAACAAAATTACAATATATAAAAAAATGAATTAAAAAAATAGCTCACATCTCATGCCTACAAGTCTAACTTCTAACACATCTAATGTCTAACATCTTACATTAATTAATATGTCAATTACTTATTACAAATATTTTGATTACAATTGAGTGGACATTACAAATATTTACAAACTTTCTTACATTACATCTACACATGTTCCCTATATTGACTGCCCCTCTAGGGGCAAATATTCACCTTTATTTTTGGCATTGAATTCTTAGGTTCATCTCACCTTTCAATTACCCAAACATACTACTTCTCTTTTTTATCTGTATTGCTAGGTTTATCCTACATTTTTACCCCAAAAAGGCATTCAAACTATAGCTCCATCATCATGTCTACATCCTTACAATAACACATACATTGAAAAGTATGACAAGTTATTTGAATAAGCCTATATGCTTAAAACTTCTATACTCACATTAAAAAATTCATAATTTTTTTTTTTTTTTATCATATGTTGATTCAACATATATTAATTTTCCTTTCACCAAAACTACATACTTTGATGCTTTTACATTCCCATAAAATATCAAAAAATAATTTCTTTAATCATATATTTATTAATTTCAATTAATTTAACAACAAATTTTTTACCTATGTATAAATAATGTGGTTGTGTTTATCATTACAATGTTTAAACCGACTTACCTATGGAACTCTCTCTCAATATTTGAATATTGAAACATAACTTCTACACATCAAATCCAAGTGACATTGCAATGGTAATATATCTCCATAGGAGTGTTATAATTTGATAGCATATTGACTATTAAATCTCTACACAATGGAAGAAAAATAGCATATTGACTATTAAATCTCTCACAATGGAAAATATCTTTTGATATTTTTTATAATTAAGAAATTCATAAATGGATAGTAGTGAAAGACATGTAAAAAAATCTATGACAAGATTAGTGGACCATTTAATATCAACTTATGGTACTTAAATAACAATACAACTAATATTTTTAAATACAAAAGAAACATCGACAAATTTATATTAAAATTAAATAAAACACATTTTTTTCTTAATATTTAAATTTTTGAAACGTAAAAAATATTTCAATATATATTTGTTTTTTCAAATATTTTCACTAACCTATAAATATTAAAAAACATATTTTTTAATATTCCATGCACATAAACATCTCTGTTATCGAAGTCAGCCTTTAACCTTGAACTAATCAAATCAAATATTTTATAATGGATTTTTCCATTTGGAAGTATGTTCTTATCATTAAATATTTAAGATTGATGCGAGTCTCAAGCCCTTTGGTAATGAAGATTTTCATTTTAGAATATAATAAGAATTATTTATTTACTTATTGTATTTTCTAGCTGTCTAAAAGTCAAAA
Source organism: Pinus albicaulis (assembly GCA_034641835.2). Classification (NCBI taxonomy): domain Eukaryota; kingdom Viridiplantae; phylum Streptophyta; class Pinopsida; order Pinales; family Pinaceae; genus Pinus; species Pinus albicaulis. The sequence goes on along the minus strand of JAXQQM020076895.1, from coordinate 56,008 downwards.
CAAACTATGATAAGCACTTTGATAGTTACTCCGAAGGTTGGAATTGAGAACAAATCTACCCATTAAAAAAATTGATGCTTGGGAAAATATTCCCTAAGTATTAAACCTTTATTAACTTTTATGACGATAAGCTGACATTTTTTTGACGGTATCTATTGCCTGTAAATTTCCATACCCTCAACCTGATTTTCGCAGAAAATAAGTTATTTGTAATGTGTCAAGCGATGGAATTTGACGAACTAATATAAAAATTCTTAACTTTATAAATGTTTATACATTTACAAATAGTTAATCAAAAATCAAATCTATTTTGACAGGAATTAATTATAATAATGCCTAATAAAAATAGGTATAATAATAAAATTTAAAATTAAATACTTATTAATATAAAACTAACCAAATATGTAACAATATTAATAAATTAAAATACAACTTAATTACTATTAATATAATATTATATATACATTTATAATTAGAATACAACTTAATAAATATTAAAATATTATTATATAGACTTTTACGTTTTAATTTATTATTTACATTTATGGAACTTTTTAATATATTTTTTACATCTATCTAACTCTATAATGTAAATATATTTTTTACATCTATCTAATTCTATAATGCACATATATTTTTTACATTTATCTAACTCTATAATGTATTGGCGATAATCTATACCGTGTATTGGGTCGTGTTAAATGTTAACATTTATGTCTACACATCTACACATGTCGTGTTAAATGTTAAACATTTATGCTCACACATCTACACATGTATTGACCGACATTAACATTAGATTAATTTGTTCAATCTTAAACATTTATGTTTGTCATCTATCCCATATTGGGTTGTAGAGCGCCTCTTGATGCAATTATATCCTTTTTGGTTATTGTTAAAATAAAATGTTTTATTTATGTTTTCTTTTAAGGGGAATTGTAATGTTGGAAAAAAATTGGTGTTTACATAGTGTATATACAATCAAGTCAATATTTGAATAGGGAGACTTAACCGTACCAAAAAAATGAACTCTTCTTAGAACAAATCTAGATAATTGTAAACTAACATATATAAGAAAATCCTAACTCAAACTGAAAGACTCGCCTGAGCAACCTTGGACTAAAACAATAGTGACAACAAAAATAATAAACATTAACAAAACCTAACTAGGTTGAGTGATCGAATCCAAGACTGCAACCACGATGGGCTATTTTGGGTCCTCAGATGTTCTTCCTGTCGCAAGAGGTATGTCGAGATGTTGTTCTATTCTCTATGTTCTCCGGTTTAGGTCCCTCAAAGTTGTTGTGGGTGTTTAAGGGGGGGATAATATTTTTGTAGTGCCCATGTGATCCAAGAGAGTGTGTCTCAATAAAAAATCGATTTCCAATAAATATCCACAATTTGCATACACTGATTAAACCTTCCACTCGTGTTTCCTGTATCCAAAATCCATTTTTCCCATTTCATGAGAACCTCTATATTTGAGAGTGGCATCCTTTGTGTAATGTCCCTCTTTTTGAGCATTGGGAACATATACTAACTCAACAGTCTAACCATCCCCATACGCTACATATTAAAAAGTAATGATGTAATGTTTGGGAATTAATTAATTAAAAAGTGATTACGGAAAAAGAATATTATAAGTCACTTTATTAAAAGAAGAAAAAAACCCATTGTATTCGGATGACCCATGGTATTCCAATATTCCATGACTATTAAAGGAGATGAGAGCACAATCCTCATGCGTGCATATTTGTATGATTGTTTTGTTATTGAGTTGAGCTATTGGACCTAGTTTGGGTGAGAACATATATGAAATAGGGTTAGTTTTGGTGGTAAGTAATCCACCATAGATAATCCAATCAAGGGAGATTCAGTACTAAGACCATATATCATAACAACTTGAAAAGGAGGGATCAAATCAAATCCACTCATTGGAGCTTAACGTGGAGATCACGAGGAGAGGTAAGCCAAATCTCTCAGAGGTGCATAACATCTCGAGAAGCAGAATTAGGAGGATAATTCCCATGTTTTTTTATTCATATTTGAGTCCATAACATCAACTTAGTATCCAACCAAGCATGCCATGTAGCAGGGGTCATTTACATATTTGTTCCAGGTTTTGAAATTAAACATTGGCATGTAATCCAAGATTCATATTTAATAAATAAGGCTGAGTTTTTTCTAATTTTCTCATGTTAACTTTGAGTTGTAGTTTCTGGGTTTATACAATGAAAAATTTATTTGTTGTGCTAACAATTTAGTGGTGCAAATTGTGCAATTGATTGGGGCCTTGGAAAAATAAATTTATGGTGTATTTTTTTGAAGCAAATTTATGGAAAAAAAATTCAAATTATTTTTTGGGATATTATTGTCATGCAGACTAGACTCAAAGAACAAAAGAAAAGATAGATCAACAACTTAAAATTTTTCCTCTTCAAGGGAAACCTCCTTTACATTACATAAATTAAAAAATCTTGGATGATACAAATGATAAGACCTCTTTGGTATGTATAAGAGTATAAGGGGTCACAATATAATCAAAGCCTACATAACAATAATAATGTAAGGGCACAAAAATATCAATAATGGGTTTCTATGGGGAAAAAAATAACAACTTGGGGGATACATGGGCACAACAATAACAATAGGGGGCTACACTATAAAATTACCATCATCCCATGTGGAGTCTTCAGTGGATAATTTCTTCCAGTGACTTAATGAGATACTATGAAATTTATCGATTCCATAGTTGTCAGGTTCTTGTTTATTTGTTGTTTTAGGCTCAAATGTGTTTTTCCTTCTTTGTCGAGTTACGGAAACATTGTTTGAACTCGGAGCTTATCACCAATAACCTCATTTAACCATCAAACGTGGAAAACTAGGTGTACTCGGGAAGATACGAGCCAACTCCAATTTGTATAGTACAAATATTTTGCAACACCTTGTAAGGACCATAGTACTTGGGTGATAATTTATTATCCTTATTAGCTTGCTTGATGGACATTTGTTTATATGGTTGTATCAAGTAAAAATACCCGATTGCCTACATCAAAACTTCCTTCCACGCAATGTTGATATGTTTGTTGTTTAATTTGATTTTGTGCCAAATTGAGGTTATCCTTTAAGAGTTGGAGAACTTGTTGTTGATGCTTGATGTTGAGATTCGTCATCCCCAACAAGTGTCGTGAATCTCAACACTGTCACCTCTTTATTATAACCTACTTCAATTTCTTCAATTTTTTCGTCCTCTACGCCATCCCTTATTATCGTATTATATTATTGTCAGGTGCCTTCGCACATGACATTTTTTTTTCTGAATAAGACTGATTCTATTAAGCAAAAATATGGTACAAGATGATGTTACAATCAAGAGAAGTAGAAAACCAGCAACCGGAAATGATAGAACTATCAACCTCGGTCCTGGAGAACGAAAGAAACAAGCCAAAAAACTAAAAGACAGGATGGAAAAAAAGACCGAAAACTACCCAGAGTGGGTAGAGGCCTCTACACGAAGCTTTTTCCCTTTCTTTTTACTGACTTTAACCCATCCATCCTGGGTTGAATGAGCTAAAACAACTTGAAGACCGGAGTTCTCCAAAGGGGGGATCTCCTTATACGAGTCGGAAGAGGGAGGTCACATGGGAGCGCTTCGAGCGACGGCGATGTCGGGAGGATGCGAAGGAGCATCGGTGGGAATGTCCATTGTACGATTTTTGATCCGATTACGCATCACTTCCATCATCTTCTAAGCAAGAGGAATTAGAGTCCGGCTGTGGGTGGCGGAGAGTATGGAGCCCATCGTTTGGATTTGGGCTTGGAGTTGTTCGCCTTTTTTTGTTTTGTCGGGAGAGGCTGGGCATGAGTTATGAGATGCACGTTTGGTGACAATGTCGGCAACGGAAGGTAGTATTCTCATAATCCGGTGGGCGAGTCCAAACAAAGTCATTTATCTTGAGATTGATTTGATGCGGAAGTCCCTTGCTTAAATCGAGTTCCACGCATATTACGGCATATGTGTAAAGACCTTTGTTTTCACGCCAATAATCTCCCATCGAGAGAAAACTTCCCAAGGTGTTGCCTATTTCTTTATAGACTCTAATATGCCATAGATGCCTTTGGTAAGTTGGGAGGCTGCCGAGTCCGGACGGGTGTCCACCGAGTGATGACGACGGTTGCGGGGGTCAAAATCGGGAACCACGGAGTTAAGAAAAGAGAGCCACGCGGTTCCCATGAACCGGGGGACCTTCTTGCATAGCCTTTTCATAATGCTTAATGTTATCAAACATAACTATGAAAGTATCCTTTTGAATAGAAAGGTGACTTTGCAATGGTGAGTCCCGATTGGCATGGATCCAATCATAGAGTTCCCTTTGAGCGCGGCCACGGTCCATTAAATACGCATATGATGGCTCTTTACGCGAAATTTTTGAAGATCATTTGCGATTTACCGAATGGGTAAACTCAACAAAGGGAACCTCCTCAAGCTTGTCCAGCAAAACGAGGCTTTGGTTTCAAGGGCTTCGGGGGGTTTCGGGTGCTCGGTGGACACGCATATTTGTGATGAAGGAAGGGCGGAAGAAGAGCGCCGCATGCGCCACCTCTCGACGCGAAGGGGTTAGCACTAAAGAGTCATTCTTATTAATGATGTAAGTAGAGAGAGATGAAAATATTCAAGTTGTTTACCCTCGAAAGAAGTCTGCGAAGCGGGCGAATCCCAATCCGGTGTTCAGTTTGGTTTGAGAGTCCGCACCCGGATCGAGGAGAGCTGACGATGCGAGAATGGTCTTGCACGAGGGTTGTGAAATTTGGATCTGATAGGGAGCGGAAGTAGGTCCCTGGATGCTCTGCACGTGATGACACGAGTTAGGGTCTTTGACGTCTCCAAAGAGTAATTACGGCTAGGAGGCCTGTTGGGGAGAACATTTCTCCACGTGAAGGAGACGGACGCTCCATCTTAGATCCAAACCGGAGGAGGACGGGGAGACGAGAGCGGTAGAAGGGTGGTGTGTTCTTCCACGGCAAATGACAAAACCTGCCTGCTACTGTATGTTGTGCGAGAAATGAGAAGGTCAGGCTCTTCGCTTTGTCACGGCAGGTCTTGGAGCTTCGGAAAAAATTGGAAATCCTCATGCGTGCTGACGGAAGGAAGCGAGGAGGGGCGTGAAGGTGCGAACATGATGCGAGTCGATGCGGCCCAGCGATTGATAGCGACTCCGCTGCGCCGACGATAAAGTTGAGCGAAGCGAGGCGCGAGAGAGGGGCTTCCGAGTACGGAGGAGGAACACTGGTGATGGGCTTCCATGCAGTTGCGGTGCGAGGGGTCCAGAGGAGAGAGCGGCCGCCTGAGTGGAAAGAAACAAAACCCTAATCGCCATTCCGCCTATCAGTCCCAGCTAAAAAATTTTAATGGCCTACCCTTGTTGTCTCTCTCTCCACTTATGGAAAGTGTAGAGCTGCTATAGAATCCCCAGTTTGCAATCCTTCACACATGACATTGTCAATCATACATACTAGTAATTGCGTGGATTCTTGCTTTGGAATTAGGTGAGTGAGTTTCTTCATTTTTTTGTAATGTGTGTTACGCACCTAAGTGGTGCTTGGGCTTGGTGGTGGCGGTTTTTACGGAGGCGGAGGTTTTAGTGTTGGTGTTTTTGGCTCTCGGCTCGAGTGCACGGATTGTCCTTCCTAAGGTCGTTGATAGAAGCCCAATGGCTTTAGCGTTGGTCGGGTTTAAGAACTTGAACTTCTAGTGCTTCCTTTGCGAGAATGGGAGGTCTCCTTTTTGGAATTTCCAGGCAAGGGGTTGTCTGTAAGTTCTATCCTATATTTGTGATTGTTTCGCAACAATTTTGGGTCGAGGTGACAAACGACAGGTTACATTTCCTTCTTTGTCTTTTTTGTGTGGAATACAGGTTTACGGTGGAGGGTGGACGATTTTCGGTACGCGTCGTTTCAAGGTGTGGTGCTAGGTTTAATTAGGTGGTCCTTGTTGTGGATTAGGGTTAGCCTCGGTGGTGCAGGTTTTGACATGACTACCAACATGAAGCCAAGTCCACGTTCCTTGTGCCCATGTTCGAGTGAAGGTGGGCGTCCCATCTTAGGGAGGGTTCAATTGTGTCGGATGGAGTCTGGGGTGGCGATGTGAGAGAATATGGTGATAGCAGCAAACATGGTGTCTTAATTGTGTGCGGCTTTGGGTGTGGGGGTCATGGAGCACATGGTGGGTGAAGGTCTTCGGTCGGTCCTATGGTTGGCAGGGGTAGGAGGATCCTGGCCTAGACCGGCCATGGAGTAGGTAGTGGGCATAGGGGAACGGTTCGTGGCTGATTCTCGAGCACACGGGGGCGGAGCAACAATCTAGGTGGTGTAGGGTCAGTTGGATGCACATCTAATTAACATTTTGGGAGAACTATGACGCTCTAAGCGATGGTCCAATATGTCATAGACATGCTGGAATCTCATGATAGGGTCTAGAGGGAGGAAAAAGAGGCATTTATGGCCAAGTTGGAGCAAATCCATTATTTTCAATGCCATGTCCGCGAAATAATTGTGGTTGTGCAACGACGATAGGCATAGTACGGTGACTCGAGAAGATCGAAAAGCTAGAAGATTGGCTTTCTCACTTTGAGCAACATGCGGCTTCTTACATTGTCCTCCTCCTCCTGCGGGAACGGGGCCGGATATTTCTGCTTTAATCACACTTGATGACTAATTGTGGTAACATGTATTTCTAGCTATTTTTTTACGATATGTAAGGCCTATAAGGTTGTGGATCTCTTAGATTTGGACATTTTTATTTTTGTATGTAGAATGGTAATAACATTAGTCGAAAACCTGGTCGGGGGTGAGACCAGTTCATTTTGACATCTTTTTATATTCTTTTGAGTAAGGAAAAAACTCAGGAGCAGCAAAAAAAAATTACAATATATATTTTTTAATGGAAATATCTAGTTTAAATGAAAGTGAATTTTTTAATTGATGTGATAATTTCCATCACTTGAATATTAACATTGTTAATAATTTTGTTATTGTTCTTTACTTTTATTTAATAATGAGTGAGTAAACATTTTCCCCATTTTTAATTTGAAACAATAAGTAAACAATCGTCACTCTTGATTTAAAGGAGTACCTACTAAGTATATGATATGCATTTATAGTTTGGAAAGAATTCACATTATTGAATTGTTTATTTCACATATATTTGTTTTGTATGTGGAATGGAAAAATTATAAATCTCAATTTCATATTAACAAAGTATAAATATAAAGGAGATAAATTATATATATATAACAACGGTTAAGATTATGTGTTTATTTTGGTAAAATTTATTGGTTCAAAATCAAAAGAGGATTAAAATATATTTACTTTTATAAAATTTAAATGAAAAAATATCACATATCAATTTAATATCTAATTTAGCCATAATATTAAAATTAAATTATCATTATTATTATTATTATTCTTTTTCAAAAACATTGAAAATAAATAAATAACAAACTTAATTTTAATTTAGATATTAAAAATTAATTTAATATATTTATCCCTACTTTATCATGGAGATTCTTAATTTGTAAATAGGATTTGTTATAATATCATGGGCCATTACTATGTGATCCAGGGTAAAATCTTGATACCCCTTAACCAATACCTTTTAATTCGGCTGATAAATAGAATTGCATTTAATTAAGACGTTAAAAAACTTAAATGAACAAGCATGAGGTTGTAAATAAGAGGAACATAAATGAGCAGATCGGCTTAATCTTGAGAACACGTTGTTTGATGACGGAGTTCGTCCGGGAGGGACTACATCTCCCGGGCCTCGGTGTCAAGATGGTGTAGGCGCATTATGTGTTGTGAGAAGAATATGTACATGGATGTGCTTTCCAATGACATACGAGGAAAAAATTGCCCTCACGGGAGTGGCTTGACTTCTTTAAGAGATGTTCTCTTGCCCAGGAACTCTCATACATAAAGAAAGACTCCTATCGGTATGACCATAAGTGACATGTAGCAAATAAGAATTATCCCACCAATCTGGCAAACAAGGGATCTCAACAATACACATAGCAAATAAGAGCATCCACTTGATGTGGCATAAAGGGGCTCATACATGACACAAATCCATAGGCCGAAAGTACATCAAAAAAAACACAAAGCAAGATCCCACGACTCATGTATCCAGCGGGATGCGCAAGACATAATGCATCTCAACGAGAAATAAATGAAGAAGTACATGGAATACACATCATACCTCATCTTTGCCATTTCTTGAAGGCTAAAGCGACTCTGCGCGAGAATACGAAAGACACCATTAATCTTGTGGCGTCGAGAAAGTGGAAAACGAGCGCTCACATATGCAAATCTAGACATCGGCATAGTCCACTTCCAAAAGTGGGTGGAAAATCGAAAACTCGGATGCGAGAATTGAGCACGCCAAGTCGGACTCGTGGCGAGTAGTCTTTGAGCGACATAAAATTTGTCCCATTTGGACAAAGTCGAAATTTGCCATACGAAAGGGTGGGCCTCGATCGAGTTCGCACCTCTTTACCGGGCTCATGGTTCCCACTTTGCCTACGCAATTAAAAAATCATAACTACGAAATGCGTGCGCGCTCCAGCTCCTCCATGGCACAGGCGCCTGGTAAAAGACGAGTTTATATAAAAATTGGTGGCGGACTTTGAAGCAAATCCGTTGGTGTGTTGGTAAAATAAGCGGCTTGTTGAGGAGAGGTCGGGGGGTCAAATCTTTCCCAGCCTAGCACGACGGAGTCCTTTCAAAAATTAGGCGCGTTATTTTTGGAAGTGGTTGGAGTACGCGGGCGGCCCGCCCAACAAACCACGACATTTTTATGGTATACGGGTTGTAAAAAATGCATATATATGTTGGTTTGTATTGATATGTTGGTTGGGCCACCGTGGATCGGGACCGGCCCACGTGGGTGGGCGGGTTCGATTCCTTAGGCCCATTTATATATATGGTGCCATATGGGTCTTGGCGCGGGGGGTGGCGGGGGTCATGGCCCCCACCCCTTTTTTAAAATAAATTTTTTGTTATTACAACACATTTATTGCCCTTTTAAAAATTCGGTTTTGGACCAAAGGAGGCAAACTAAACGGGCCACAAATTTGCCCAGAATCGCTGAGCTTAGGAATCGGTGGCGAGAAAAAGTCTAATTTGTCTGTGCCTCTTTAAGTGCACAGTCACCAGTCAGCTGGAACTTTGACCGCTTATAACTTCTTCGTACGGACTCGGAATTGAGTGTCGTGCGTAAGACGGATTCGAATTCACGAGATCTACACCTTGAACTTGGTTAAAGGGAAGTAATCCAAACACTTTGATTTTTTAGCCTTTTACTCGGGCCACTTGTACTGTGCACGAGTTATTTCCACGGATCAACCTCCCCAGGGAGCTTTTGGTCCTCCAAAAACATCAAACTTTAAGTATCATCAAGCATACGCAGCGTCGTTGAAGGCGCATCCACATGACTCCTTCACAGCATACTTCGGAATCAAGATGCAAAGCCATCATGTACAGTTGCTACAATGTGATGTCTAAAGGAGGCACATCCCTTGAAGACTCCTTCACCTTACGTACTTCGAATCAAGATGCAAAGCCAACACACACCAAGCTGGCAAAATGCAAATGTGAAAAGGCATCCATGAAGACTCCTTCCACCTCACGTACTTCGGAATCGAGATACAAAGCCAACACACCCAGCTATTTGAAATGCAAATGTACGAAAAAGGCACATCCCTTGAAGACTCTTCACTTCTGTCTTTCGGAATCGGAATACCAACACACCTGCATTCTTGAAATGCAAATGTACGAAAAGGCACATCCCATGAAGACTCCTTCACCTCACGTACTTCGGAATCGAGATGCAAAGCCAACACCTGTTGCTAAATGCAAATGTGCGAAAAAGGCACATCCCTTGAAGACTCCTTCACTCTGTCTTTTGGAATCGAATGCCAACACACCTAAAGCTGCAACGGACATTACATTCTCGATACTTTCATGACCAATAATGACCCGGAACGTTTCCCATACTTGCCACGAGTTTTATAACATGTACTCCGGTGGTCGAGCTTGCAAACAAAATGGAAACCATACCTCAACAAAATTACAAGACCCAGGACCTCAACGTCGCATTTGAAATGATGGAAAAACTCCTCATCACTTTTACATGAAAAAGAAATGCATCGGACGACTCATACAACACTAGTAAAACATAATCATCACATCTCAGAAATATGATGGCAACACATCATCACTTTTTACATGAAAGGATCCAACATATTACGACTTATACAACAAGGCCAAAAACAATATCATGGTCGCTTAAACGAGTGATGGAAACACATCATCACTTTCATAATAAAATACGACAAATGACTTACAACATGGCCATGACAAACTTAACATCTACGAAAAAAACAATCTAGAAGGAACCCTTTGCTCATTTATTAAAATGAGTGGATCATTCCACAATGGCGAACTTGCTTGTCGATCGGCTCTTTCGGGCGGTGTATGCACGGGCTCTTTGGCTTTATGGCCCGCTCTGGGATGAAGTTTCCAGCATGTGGCTCTTTGGTGGCCACTTCGGTCGCGTGGGTGCAAAAGTTCTTTCCTCCAAACACCTTCGCCAGTTTCTTTTCTGTTGGGGAGAAGGCTTTTCGTGCCTCTTCCTCCTTTGTCTTGCCATCCTCTTCCGACACTTAGAAATCACATGGTTATTTAAACCACAAAATAAACAAGTTTTACGATGCCATATTTTACGACAGTGTTATCAACATTCTTATAGTCAAAATGCACTGCGGAATAATGAGACTTAGTATACCTTACGGGGTGGTCTCGGTGCCATCATGATGATGGGAGCTCGCCTCGGTTCCTTCAACTGCAGCGTGCTGCTAGTGGAACGATGGCGAAGTGTCCCTATCATTCCTCTTCCCTTGGAGAGTTCATCATTATCCCCATTTGCCTTTGAGTGTCCTTCGAACATCCTTCATCAATGTACCCCAAACACATAACGAGGTCGTTTGCACAACCTCGATAGTTCGGTGATGCCTTGGCCACGAATGCCAAGTCCTCCTCCTCTGTACCCCATTTTGGTGAGGAGCCTCATGCCGGTACATGTGATTGGTATCTCCACACTTCCATTGAAATGACATCATGTGAGAAGAAAGCTGAAGAAAAATCAACACTATTTACCTTAGGTGTTGATTGCGAAGCAGAGATGAAGAAAATCATTGTAAGCCTTCGTCGCGCTTCATACATCCTTGCCTACGACACGGCTTGTAGTTGAAGGTGAATATGCATCTCCTCCTTCTCTTTACGCCAGGAATGCTTTTAAGGCATCATGATCTCTCTGAAGAGTTTCATTGTTGCATTTCAAATCTTCCCACGCCTCTGTCGTGGCTTGCCGTGAGATTGCAAGCTGCCTTCTCCTCCTTCTCTTTACGCGGGAACCTTCAAGGCATCATGATACGCACGAGAATTTCATTGTTAACGCTTCCAATCTTCCAACTCTTCTATTGTGGCTTGCAAGCGGAAGGCACATGGCCCACTTGTCCTCCCTTCTCTTTGTGTAGGAGGTCTTCAATTCTTCGTTCTCTGCTTTGCTTGTTTCGTAAGCCTCGTACGGTATATAAAACTCGAACACCACGAGCATGGTTTCATACATGCCCTTGACCTCTCCATGGCTCAACTTCGCAAACGTTCAACCCATTCACGCTGTGATCAAATCGGCAAGAATACCTGCTCAGATACCACTTGATCCGGGGTAAAATCTTGATACCCCTTAACCGAACCTTTTAATTCGGCCGATAAATAGAATTGCATTTAATTAAGACGTTAAAGAACTTAAATGAACAAGCTGCCAAGTTTGTAAATAAAGAGGAACATAAATGAACAAGATCAGCAATCATGAGAACACGTTGTTTGATGACGGAGTTCGTCCCAGGGAGGGACTACATCTCCCAGGGCCTCGGTGTCGAGATGGTGTAGGCCGGCGCATTATGTGTTGTGAGAAGAAGATGTACATGGATGTGCCTATGACCTCTGAGGAAAAATTGCCCTCACACGAGGTGGCTTGACTTCTTTGTAGAGATGTTCTCTGCCAGAACTCTCATACATAAAGAAAGACTCTATCGGTATGACCATAGGCGACATGTAGCAAATAAGAGTATCCCGCCAATCCTGGCAAACAAGGGATCTCAACGATACCACATAGCAAATAAGAGCATCATGATATGGCATAAAAGGGGCTCATACATGACACAAATCCATAGGCCCGAAAGTACATCAAAAACAACACAAAGCAAGTCCCCGACTCATGTATCCAACGGGATGCGCAGACATAATGCATCTCAGCGAGAAATAAATGAAGAATTACATGGAATACACATCACCTACCTCATCTTGCCATTTCCTAAAGCCCCAGAAGCGACTCTGCGACGAGAATGCGAAAATACCATCGATCTTGTGGCGTCGAGGAAAGTGGAAAGCATTGCTCACATGTGCAAATCAGCCATAGGCATAGTCCACTTCAAAAGTGGGCACGGAAAATCGAAAACTCGGATACGCGAGAAATTGAGCCATGCATCGGACTCGTGAGTGCCGAGTAGTCTTTGAAACGACATAAAATTTGTCCCATTTGGACAAAGTCGAAATTTTGCCCTCCCGAAAATTGAGCCTCGATCGGAGTTCACTTTGCCTCTTTACGGGCTCCATGGTTCCACTTTGCTTTGCAATTAAAAAATCATAACTACGAAATCCGTGCGCTCTCTCCGCTCCTCCATGGCCTAGGCGCAGCGGTAAAGACAAGTTTATATAAAAATTGGTGGTGGACTTTACAAAGCAAATCAGTTGGTGCGTTGGTAAATTAAGCGGCTTGTTGGGGAGAGGTCGGGGGGTCAATCCCGCCCCTCCCAACATAGCACGAAAACAGGTCCTTTTAAAAATTAGAGCGCGTTATTTTTGGAAGGGGTCGGGTCGCCTTGGGCGACATGCTGTTCTGACGTTTTTATGGTATACGGGTTGTAAAAAACGCATATATATGTTGGTTTGTATTGATATGTTGGTTGGGCCGCAGTGGTCGGGCCGGCCCACGTGGGCCGGGTTCGATTCCGCCGACGTACTATATATATGGTGCCATATGGGTCTTGAAACGGGGATGGCGGGGTCATAGCCCCCACCCCTTTTTTTAAATAAATTTTTGTTATTACAACAAATTGTGCCCTTTTAAAAATTCGGTTTTGAATGAAGGAGCAAACTAAATAGGCCACAAATTTGCCAGGAATACGCCTAAGCTTACTTGGGAATCCGGTGGCTAGGAAAAAAGTCTTTGTCCTCTTTAAGGCTGCCTAGTCACCAAGTCAACCTGGAACTTTGGCCAAGCATAACTTCTTCATACGGACTCGGAATTGAGTGCGTCTGCTTGTGAGTTGGATTCAGAATTACGAGATCTACACCTTGAACTTGGTTCGAGAGTAATCCAAACACTTTGATTTTTGAGCCTTTTACTCAGGCCACTTGTACCTGTACCTGATTATTCCACCTGGATCACTATGGCTTATCAATACTACATGCCCAAAAAACCATAACTCATTTCATATGAAACTTTTTCATATAATATATTTTTTAATTAATTAATTTAATTAAAAGGATAAAAAAGACATAACTACATTGGAGATAAATCTTAATCATTGATTTGTGTATACTACTATGAAAATTCTAGAATATTTTAGGGAAGTTAAATCCTTACCATCCACCTAATAATTGTTGATAAGAATTCATAACTGGGGACGGAAGAATAATTTGACAAGAATACTCTTCATAGGCTATGTACTCATAGGGAGGAAGCAATATTAACCTGATTGAAGCACGTTCCCGGCAGAAGGTGGCTAGAAGTTTCGAATACAGTATTTGATCTAGATATGCTAAATATGAGAATGTGTTTTCCACTATGTAGAGGACTTATGTTTAGAGGAGTTTTTCTTTTGAGGCATGAGCCTAGTGATATATTTGTATGATGGAACACGGGTCCATTGGTATCTTTCTAATGAATGATTTGAAGAAGGCTGCCGAGACTCTAATTATGACTTAGTTGATTCTCTTATTGGTTCGTTGATCTGTCGATGATATTTAGTTATGCTAATTAAAGTCTATTATTATCTACTAGATTCGATTATGGTATATTTGATTCTCTTATGATTTTTGATGCTTGTATGCAGCGAGAAGCTACTTGTTATCTCTAGATTCAATTAGGGTCTATTGGATTCTAGTATGGTTGTTGATGCATGCTTCTCTCAGAAGCCACTTATTATCTTTTGTATTTGACTATGGATATTTATATTTCACTTCTATGGTTGCCAATGATTGCTTTTGTGAGAAGCCATTGCTGAAATATATTATTGTTCGTTGATAGCTTTTGATGCTTGCTTCTAAGAGAAGTCTTGGCTAAAGCTAGATGAACAACAATGTTCTTGTTGCTGAAATATTTGAGATCCACCATGGCTACATTTCTATTGATGAAATGGTTGTTGATGTTATGTAAAGAAACTTGGAGTTGTTAAGAACCCCTCTACGAGTGAAAAGGGGCACTAATTACAATATCATGGTTATACTATCTCTAGTAGACTATGTGCCATGCCACTTTTTTGTACGAGAGATGTATTGATGATTCCTCCTATAGGTTGTGTCGTGAGACATTTTTAGTCTAGGAGATGTATTGATGATTCCTACCATAGGGCTCCGTCATTAGGGGAATTTTGAGATCTAAAATGGGCCTCCTAAGGAAAATGTACAATAAAAATTCACTTTATGATAACCAATCACATTTTATGGAATGACATCATCCCTAATGGTTGAGGTGGCATTGTTTGAATTAAAGGTACTTACTTGTCACATTCTCAATGGTGGATAAAATCTCATGGTTAACCATGATAGTGCTCTAAGTATTTTTAAAGTCAAAGTAAAGTACTCATAATAAATGTCATTTCACACTTTTTGAATAAAAATATATTATTGTCATTTCATATTTCTTGAAAGAAGCATTGCATATCCATATACATTTATTATATTATATTATATTATATTATTTTTATATAGTATATTAATTACATGTTATTATAAAATTTAAATAATATAAATTTTAATTAATAGCATATAATATAATTAAGAATTTATAATTTTATATTTATTTTATATTTTAAGTTATTTAAGTACAAAGGACAAATGCATTAGTTGTTCGGTAAAGATGACTTTTCTTGAAAAGAACATTCTTATTTATAGTCACATCAATACAATTTTTTTATTAATTTTATTTTGGTACAACTTTTTGAATTGAATTTAACTATGGTTACATGGATTGTGATGCAAAAAGTGAATTCCAAATTCATAAATATTATTTTATTAGTTTAACTATTATTTTATTATTTCCTTAGGAGGCCCATTTTAGATCTCAAAATTTCCCTAATGATCGTGAGACATTGTTTTCTAGGAGATGTATTGATGGATTCCTCCCATAGATTGTGTGTTGTGAGGCATTGTTGTCTGGGAGATGTATTGATGGATTTCTCCCATAGGTTGTGTGTCATGAGACATTGTTTTTTGGGAGATGTATTGATGATTCCTCCTATAGGTTGTGTGCCATGAGACATTATTTTTCGAGATATGTATTGATGATTCCTCCTGTAGGTTATGTGCCATGATACATTGTTGTCCAAGATATGTATTGATGATTCCTCTTGTAGGCTATGTGTTGTGATACATTGTTGGCTGGGATATGTATTAATGATTCCTATGGTAGGTTGTGTGTTAGGAAATGTATTTATGATTCCTTCAAAGCTATGTGTTGTGAGACATTATTTTCTTAGAGATGTGTTGATGATTCCTTCTATAGGTTGTGTGCATGGAGATGTATTGATTATTCCTACTATAGGTTGTGTGTCATGAGACATTGTTATCTGGGATATTTATTGAGGATTCCTCATGTAGTTTGTGTGTCATGAGACCTTCGAATTCGAGAGATTCTTAGTTGATTCTTCCCTTAGGTTGTGTGCCATGAGACCTCGTGGTAGGGGATATGCCTTGTGATGAATGGTATGTATCTTTCCTTATGATGAGCTTGAGAGAGATAAAGTTGGACATATTCTCCTCCTTAGGATGTGGGCCATGATACCTATGGATTGGTCGGGAAGATTAATTGTGACGAGAGAGAATGAAAAACTACCTCCTAGCTAGAGGGGAGTGTTGAAAAAAATAAGTAGCTATGGTCGGATTTTTTCATTGGAAATATGGAGAAGAAATGAATTTTTAGAGCATCTACAAGTCGACTCAAGGGAAAATCATGTTTTCCCTAATACGGTTAATTAGACATTACATGAGACCTATTTATATGAGGTCATTGGCATTCATTTAAATCACTCTTCAGCACAAATAATTTGGTCTAGAATTACAAATAAATTCAACCTTCTATTAGAGATACCCTCACGTCTGAAAATTAAAGAAGGTTCTTTCGACTCTAGTTTGGTCTCCTTCTAGTGGTCGTGACTACAATGACTTGGGAAAATTTTGGGATCATCTTAATCTCTATTTTTGTTGATTCTTTTGAGGTTGAAACTACAAATAATATCACTCTTTTAAGTGAGATACTCCTAAAAAGATTTACCAAGGGTTTTAGGGCCAAATTCTTGACAATTCGTTGGGTGATTTTTGTGGTAACTTTAGTGAGGACTTCGACCCACTATCACGGTGACTAGGCCTAAGTTTCATCCTCCTTGTGGACCTTATTCATTGGACATAAATATAAACTCTCCTCTTAATAGAGAAAACTTTGATTGGTATTTCATTATTGACTATTTTGGATTTATTGGAACATGATTATGATGTACCATTGATGAACAAAATCTCTCTCACAAGGAATTTTTTTTGGGTTTTCCCCAAGTTAAGGTTTTCTGCTTGTGAGCTTTAATATTGGTGCCTCTTGTCTCTTGCTTATTGTCTATTTTTCATTGTCTAACAACAATCTCTATTCGCTCTTGTTGAAGAATTAATGGTTGAATTTTTTCATGTATAGCTACTTGTTAACTAAAGTATAAAAGCAATTGTTTGTATCATTAGAAGTAGTTATCAATTGTGAAAGACTATTCTAGTCATCACATCACTAGAATATCAATAATTAGAGCATGATATTTGAGGATCTGATGAGGCACAACAAACTCTAGACAGCAGGGGAGTCGGCCCTTCCATTAATTAGCACTTAGCTGTTGCCTCATTGCTTGTGAAATAAGCCACCTCACCAAGTCTAGTACCACCAAAATGTTGTACAAATATATCTTCTTAGATAGGGATCATCCATATTGCGTGACTGATGATGCCTATAAGTTTTTATCATTGATCCCATACCATCACCCTACCAAAAAAAATCTTGACCTATTGTAAAGTTGAATCAAACGACTATAAAAAAAAATTATTTCTACTCAAATTAACTGCCGACAAAGTTGAAGTAAAACTAAAATAACAATTATTTCTTATCAATGACATGGAATAATTAATTTTGATTGAAATTATATAAAATTATGAACAAATTATTTACGAACATTTTAGCATTACATAAGGCACCTTTAATTACAAATTAAAAAATGAAATAGGACTCATTTAATTCACAATCTCCATTTGTTCAAGATATAATTATCTTAAGGTTGCAATCCTAGTGCATTTTAGTAGCATAATATTTTAAGTTAAGATGAACAATTATTTTTTATAATGATTTTTAGTGTTATATTTATTAAAATTTGAATAGTTTGAAAACTAAAAATATGTTTTAATTTTTTAAAATGTAAATTGTTTTCTCTAATTAGTTGTTAGCTAATTTTATGTGGTTTTAAAGTGAATTGTGATATATAAAATTATATTAAAATATAAAACTCTAAAAAGGTTTTTATTTGCAAAGTTTCATGATAGTGATTGTTATTACAGCCTTTGCACAACCTGATGTCATGTGGATAAATACCTAATTTAAGCAAGTAGTGGCATAAAAATTGGATAGAAACAAGATGTAAATAAATGTGATATGAAATTTACTAAGTTCTTATTATGTTATATTCTTATATTAGTTAAAATTATATATATATATATATATATATATATATATATATATATATATATATATAATTTAAAATTATTAATTAATTTTTGCATAAAAGATATAGGTGCTAAGTAGCAACACTTGTTGATATTTGAATTTGTTCATAATTTAAGATTTTGAAGAAAATTTTAAATTTTGTTGTTCTAAAAGTTATAGAATCATGCTAGTTATTTTATCGATTCGTTTTCCAAAACATCATAGTGACTCTAATCTTAATCTTTTGGAGTTTCAAAAGGATGTGCATTCTAGCGTGATTTTCGATTTTTATTTGAAAAAATTATATATATATATATATATATATATATAATAAAACAAAATAAAAAATAATATTTAACATTGGAATATGGTCACACACACACACACACGAGAGATATATATATATATATGTGAAAAATAAAATCATTTGAGTTATATAAAATTTAATTATGAAAGTTATTCGATTTTCTCATATATTTTTAGAATTTTAAAAAACATATAAATTTACATTTTTAACATTAACAAAACATATCGGATAATGAACAAATTTATCTAGATTTCATTCATCATTATATTTATTTTTACTAGGATAATATTAAGGGGAAATCCAAGGGATGTTTTAACATATTCATAAATAACAACCTTAGTAAACATGGTATTGTTAATTAGTTTTTCACACTTAGGAAGACTTGAATTAAGCATTACTTGTTGGCACAAAACTAGATAAATACACAACATTTGCGATAATTTGGTTGAACATGCTTATGGAGCATAAAATGTTTTGGCTTATCATGGTCCTACCATTAAAATTTAAACAAAGTGAGGTTTGTTGGTACCTTTCCAACACTCACAAAGGGCAAACATGTCACAAGTAGGATTTGAACTTGGGTAGGGAGGATAAAAACTTTCGCTTAACCCGTAGTCTGATTTAATTGGTCATCATTCTTACGGGAATTTGAAGCCACTATAAAACACATTTCCCCACGGTGTATCATTGGTAGTTCTATTGTTGCCTTCCAAACCACAGAGTTCGTTCTCCCCCGGGTCTAGTGAAAACTCTTACAACCTAGATGTAATGCACCCCAACCCTAAATAGGGACAAGCGGATATATAGGCCAACTTAGTTTGGGAATACATATGGGAACTAAATCAAAATTTAACCACATGTATATGGGATTAAAATCGAAGTGGTAAAGATCACATGTTTCTAACCTGGAAAAAACTTCTATCTGCCCAGAACCCAAGCAATTTTGTTTATTATAAATCTAACTTAATGGATCTACATAAGAGTTGCATACCCTAATTGTTGAAGGGTAAAGTCCCCCGAAATAATCTAGGGTTGAGATATTACAGAGAATAAGGGATAAAACACGGACATCAAACCCAAAGTAGAGAAGGAAACATGCATTCTTATAACTAGCAATATTATTATGAATTCAAACTTGTGATTTTGATGGTTGGAAGATCATGTTGAGAAGTTCCTCCTGAGTCCAAAACCTTGCTCCACAACCTAACTTAGGGCCTACATAAAGAGACAATAACAAGTAAAGTAGATCTAGTTGAAAATTGGGTTTATCTTGGAAGGTTGGGAGGAATGATTTTATCCTTCCTACCCATGTTCAATTCCCACAAATGACATGAAGAGATTTGTTGTAATGGTTTGGAGACTTGATGTTTAGTTGAGAAATCATTGGAGAACCAAAACATGTATATTTTTCATATGAAATATAAAGATATCTCACATGGATAAAAAAAAATGCAAATGATAAAAGTGGCAAACTAGCTAGCACTAAAAAGGTGGTGTACATTTTTTGTGATAAATTAACATGAAATGCTAACTAAATTACCAAAAAAGAAAGTGAGAAAATATTCGGTTAATTATAGATAATCACATTTTTATAAAAATTTAAAGCAAATTTGAAATTATTTAGGTATGAAACAAAATTTAAAATATAAAATTATTTTTTATATATAAATAATAATTTGTGGAAATTTCAAGGGATGCTTTTCTACATTAGTGTATGGTTTTTAGCGAACAATAACATAGAAAAAGTGTATATTATTTAAGAAGTGAAAAAGTTTCTTAAGCTTTTGCCTCTTGAGTCTCTTAAAAAGTATGCATTTTTATTTTTTTTATTTTTTTAAATATGCATTTTATGAAAATGTAAATACACCAAGATTGCGCTAAACCACTTGCAAATGCATATTGGTTTTCATAAAGACTTTTTCTAAAGCCATACTCACCATAAAAATCCATTTAACGTGTTTATTTTGAATATTTTGCTTTCATGGGTTTTGATTATTTTGAAAATTTTGACATTTATAGCTTTTGGAATACCATGAGGAAATGACTAAGTGTGTTTATTTTGAATGTTTTAACGGTTATATGTTACGGTATTTTGAATATGTTTGACATTTATGGTTCTTGAAATATAATAGAATGATTGGAATAAGGAGATAATAAGATGCATGCACTATTCTAAGATTTATTATGTATTATTATGTCGATAAAATACTATTTATAATTATATATATTTTTAAATATAATTATTAAGTATATTTTTCATTTTTTTAAAGAATGAAATAGATACATTTAATGATTTGATTTTCTTTTTTGGTTTTCATATTCATTGCTTTCTTACATATTTAATAAGGATTATATATATATATATATATATATAAAGACCTTATGTTGGGGACGATGAGGAAGAAGAAGAAGGGCGGAGTGCACTTGGTTTGAATAGCGGTGGGCGGGATTTAGCACGGGAGGGCGGGACTACGGGACGGAGCGACCACAAACAACAAGTTGCGCTTTCAAGATGTGGAGGCGATACAACCATCCTGTGATACGGAATACAATCCTTTGTTGCTCTTGAAAGGGGAAATGCGGATAGCGGTGGGTGTGATCCGGAGTATGCATTAAATTAGACAAAAGAGGCGAGGCTTCGAAGGGGCATGGCCATTCGCATTTGCTGACGGGGGAAGGGTCGAACATGTAGCTAGAGGAGCGCGAGAACAAGAGTAAGAGGCTACTATATGTGCATGAAGAGGATCGGGCCCTTATATGATCATTCTAGAGAATGGGAGGTATTAGTGATGCGGGAGGTACATTGTAGGAAATATTGGGTTAGCGGAGACGGTATGGTGTTTTGGCTTGGAAGGATTAAAGGATGAGGGCTCAAGCACAACAAGTGAGGTGGGCGAAGATTCTTAAGGAGACAAGAAAAAATAAATGGATCAAGTCAAAAAAGGTAGAGTATAATTATGTGTTGGAAGGTGAGGACATTGGCTAGGGGCAAGTGATTCAAATAGCGGCCAAGACTTTGGTTAGCGGGGCTATGGGGAGGTTTTCATTTGAAAACGGTGGTTTCTTGAAGAATTTTGAAGCAATTGGAAGGTTTCTTTATTGGATACGTGCACCTAAGGTTGTGTCCCTCTCGAGGTGGTGGTTTTCTTTTAACTTCATTCATCCCGATCATGTGCGATAGATGCTATGATAGAAGTTGGGATTTGAACCACTCACCTATGCTCCTTAAGCCATGGCACCCTACGGTATTTGATGCAAGCAAGGAGTGGGTGGATTTGGTTCCTTTGTGGGTACGAATGCCGGGCTTTGCCTCTTCATTCTTTTGGATTGAGAATCACCTTAGGGCATAGTCAATATTCTTGGGTCCTTCCTGGAGCCTGATCTCTCTTTCATAGAGACTAATCATAGGCGTGTTGCTCGGATCTGGTCAAGGTTAACATCGGAGAAGGCCTTTACTGAATCTTTGAATCTCAAGTGGGGGCATTATGTAATCAGTAGATGCTTGATTATGAAAATGTTCCCCTTGGTCATCGAGAAGGTGCCATGCATATGGGCATCCTGCCTCCCGAATGTAGTTTTTCTTCGTATGAAAAGGCCGGCGTTCTTACGGTTACGAGGGAGGGAGGGGGGTTCGGTGGGGGAAGTTTCGGAGTTCTTCGATTGGAAATCCATGCTACCTAACATCTACGGTGTTGCTTTGAACTACATTTGTGAAGGATATAAAAGCGTGGCGTGTAGAAGGCTACCCGGTGATGGGCGTGGGTTACGGGGTCCTTCTACATGGCTTCCCACGATCCCGATCTTTTGAATGTGCCTTGATCTCGGTTGTGAAGGGTTTGTAGTAGACATATTGGAGGGCTATCAGGCGTTGGGGGTAGATGTTTTGATAAAGTTTGTGTGGAAATTTATGAAGCCTTCCCACTCAGGATCTTTCCCTTATTCACCTGGCCTCAATATCCTTCAAAGCAATATCTCGATTACGGGTTTGGATCGGATGGATGGGGGTAGGTATCTCGTACATTCTTCGATCCCCCTCCTTCTTCCCTTTCATTTCCATTTATTTCTAGTGGAGGTTTCAAACGGATCCCTTTGTGAAGGGTGATGGTTCCTATATTCTCTACTCCGGATTCTCGATGTTAGGTTATTATACGAGATCAGTGCCAAAAATTATTCGGGAGAATTTGCCGGGGGAAGGGAAGTTTCCGAGTTTTCTCGTGGAAGGAGAGCGAGATTTCTTATTTGGCTAGAGCCCATGATAAGGAAAATATGGATGTACATGACGGGAAACATCAATCAATCGAAAGGGCGCTTAGAGAAAGTCGATCCCTAAGTCCTGGTTTTTAATGAATTTTATGTCTTTTAATTGCATGGATTTGGCGGTCCCATAAGAAATGTTTTGCCTTAATGAGGGTTATTTTCCTGGAACATACGGATATAATTCTGCTTTACAAGACTTCAAGGCGAAGAAAGCGTGGTTAAATCTAGAATGGAAGGCTAGATGTTAGGGTGGTTTTTGAGACGTTGGGATGTTACAGAGTGATTCGGGTGGCTTGGCGATGGGATGGAATGGAAAGAACCATCGAAGCAGCCGAACACTTGGGGTATGGAATCGGTCCTAAGTCTAAACTTTCCTAAGCTATTTGGAGTTGGGTGAAGCTTTTACTATTTTTAAATATATATGGACCATATCAAGATAGAATCCCCTTAGGAATCACTCCTGGGTAACCCTCTTCTCAAAAGGGGACTCGGTGATTTTGGGAGGGGATACGAACACAATGGAGGCGGTCGAGGTACGGGGTCCTCATGCTCAAATTGATATATTTATAGGGCTTTTCACACAAAAAATTGGAGGAGAGTTTTGTTGGATATTGACCTTTAAGGCGGAAACACACCTGGAGGAGCAACCAGATATTAGGGGAAGGTTGAGTGACGAAGACTTGATCATTTTTGGTGGCTAAGAAAGGTTGTGGACGGAGCCTTTTCAAATCAGCGGTGGATAGGATGTGGAGGTGCATGGGACCATTTTCCTATTTTTATGAGTTTAAGCTTGAGCCTCGCGACCTCTAGCCCATTAAGAGTTTAACTTAAAATCGGCTCAAGGATGAGACTTTTAAACTCTACGTTCGATCCCAGATGGATTCATTCCGGTTTTTGTGCTTTACGCTCTGTGGCTTATGTTCTTTATGTGTTAATCGTATCAAAGGCCTCTCGAGGAATGGTTGGTTGCAAAGAGACAGAGGGAGGACATGGAATTGAAGCATGTGGAAGAGGATCTTCGCTTGATCTATGAAGGGAATGGAGGGGGTTTTCTATCCCAAGAAGATAAAGAAACTCTAATTCGTCTCGAAAAGAGTAGGAACTCTCTCCTTTTGGATAAGGAGGAAACGTGGAGGTTGAAAAGTAGGGCTACCTACTTGGCATGTGGGGATGAAAATACAAAAAAATTTCATGCTTGTACGAGGTAGAAGAGCGACTAATACTATTTGGAGCTTTAGATATGGGTAGGGCGTTGAGCATTCGTCATTTGAGGCAAAGGAAAAGATGGGTATTGATCATTTCAAGGCCCTTTTCAAGGCTCCTGCTCATGCATCTCTTGTGGAAGTGATAAGAATCGCTCAGTTGTTCCCGAGGTTTGTGGAGGAGGCAAATCATGAGATCCTTGATGGCTAAGGTTTCGAGAGAAGGAATTAAAGGATGTGATTCATAGCTTCCCAATGACACGACGAGATGGATGGTCTATAGAATTTTTATTGGAAATTTTTATTCTTTGAGTCTTCGATTCTTTGAAAGTAGTGGAGATCTGAGAATTTCGGGGAAGATTCACCTTGTTTCAACTCTGCTTTCATAGCCTTAATTAGAAAGTGGATAACCCATCTTCTCGAATGATTGTTGTCTATCTCTTTGTGCAACTATATTTATAAAGTGGTCTCAAGGTAGTTTCAAGGAAGACTCAAAAGTATTATGTCCACTCATATCTCTAGTGAACAGTTTGGCTTTCTAGAATGGAGGAAAATACATGAAGCCATTGGAGCAGCTTAAGAGGTTATCCATAGCATGAAGACCAAGAACCTCAAAGGGACAATATTAAAAATAGATCTCTCCAAAGCTTATGATAAGGTAAGTTGGTTATATATTCGTATGATTCTGACACTCCTTGGCTTTGGTATTGGGTTTATTACATGGATTATGAGATGTATTACAATCGTCTCTTTCTCTATTTTGATTAATGGGGCGGCCTCCCCTTTTTTTCATCTTTGAAAAGAGGTCTTCGCCGGGAGCTGCCCCCTATCTCGACTTTTGTTTTTATTGGTTGCGGAAGGCTTGAGAAAAGGGCCTCAAGGGATGCGAGACAAAATTACTGAAGGGTATACGAGTTGCTCCAAATTTATTCATTACACATCTTTGTTTGTTGTTAATTGTATTAATTTTTTTAATTCTAGTTCTGTGAGAGATGCGAATACTATTGGGCGATTTTGGATCTGTTTTCCAAAGGCCACAAGAATGGAAGTAAATCTTTGAAAAAGTCTACACTTTCTACTCATCGATTAAGGGAAGGAGAGGCTTAGTTTCTACGGATCTTTCCTTATTATTACGCTAATTTGGATGATGGGATGAATTATTTGGGTTTCCATCTATAACCAAATGATTACAGGAAACAAGATTGGAGGTGGCTGTTGGAAAAATTAGAAAAAAGATTAAGAGGTTGGAGTCATAAGTGGCTTTCTAGATCTAGGAGATTGATCTTAGTGAAGTCTGTTTTGGAGGTTGTTCCGGTGTATTGGATGTCTCTTTCTTGGATTCCAAAAGGTATTTTGGAGGTTGCGCGGCAGATATGCTTTAGATTCCTTTGGAGTGGGAAGAAGGACTCTTTGGTGACCCCTTGGGCTCAATGGGAGAAAATATCTGTGCCAAAAGGGATGGGAGGTTGGGGACTGAAAAATATCTTTCTCTTTGCTCAGGCCCTTGCTGCTAAGGGTGGCTAGCGGCTCATAAATGCAGATAGTCTTTGGACCCAAGTGATTTCCCAAAAGTACCTTTCTCCTTTATCCATTATGGATTGGATTAGGAATCCTAGGAAGTCATTTGTGGGTGGGTCGGTGATTTGGAAGGCTTTGGTTAAATCCTTCCATATACTGGAAAAAAATCTTGTTTGGAATGTGGGTAGTGGCAGGAAGCTCCAAGTTGGGTGGGGGATCCATGGATGGAAGTGTCGACAACACCTTCCGGGGCATACTATTGAGGCTTTGAGGCGGCGGATTACCTTTCTTTCCCATCTCGCGATCAGGTTCAAAGAAGGCACGGGCTTCGGTCTTGGATTTGGCCCACTACAACTTTGGGGCTAGAAGCTCATGATGAGAGGGGGTTGGATATTTACATCGAAGCCTTAAAACACTCTCATATTTTACTTCGGGAGAGGAGGATAGGATTGCACCGATTTTGATCCTTCGGGGATCCACTCTCCTCATGTTGGATACTTAAAGCGAGTGCGGGGTTATTTTGGGGGAAGAGCGTTGGTGAGTGGAAGAAGTTTTGGAGCTCGAGTTGTCCTCCCAAGACTAAGCCTCTTTATGTGGTGTGTCTTAGAGAATAAAGTCCCTACCTAGGACAATCTCTGACATAAGTGCTTTCGGGGCCCTGGATGGTGTGTTCTCTTGCCAAATCTGATGAGGAATGTCGACCACCTTTTCCTCGGTCGTTCTTTCATGAAATGGGTATGGTTGGAATCTTTCTATGTTGGAACTTGGTGTATATGGGGAGGGCTTCTCGGTGTCTCATGCATGGGACTCATGATGGGTGTCTGTGTTGAACATAAACTTAAAAGCAACGCACTCTTCTTGTCATTTGGGGATGTTGGCTAGCTCATAATAGATGTTTGCTATTTGAGGAGGTTGTAAGCACCCCAGAGGTCATCAGTGCCATGACTATAGGTTTACACTCGAGTTTTCCTTATCATATTCGTGCTGCTAATCGGAGGGGGCTGCGGATTACGGAGATTGATAGGGGGACCCCTTGGGGTTTTTTTGATGGGAGCGACACAACAAAATGTTTTTGAGTGGAGGGGCTACGGTTACCTTTTCGGTCTCTCATTTTTGAGCTCTGTTGGGCTTGGGGAGAGCTCAAATAACCTTGCTAAAATCCTGAGCCTTAAGCTCTAGCCTGGTCGTTATTTCTTGAGAAAGCGTGCAGGAAGATAAACTTCTTTAGGGACTCCATGAATGTGATAAACTGGATAAATGGCATCCATTAGTGCAGATTTATTCATCTACAAAATCTGTTACTCACAATTTGGGAACTCCTTTTAACATTTGATTCTTACTCTTGTCAGCATATCTATAGAGAAGATAATGGAGAGGTGGATCGAGCTTCAAATATGGGACTACTACTAGCTGTGGGAATCTGTAAGGTTCGAGTGTACAAGGATGGTGAAATACGCGAGTATGTACATCTTTCCTTATTCCCGATTAGTACATCTCTGTTTTTCTATTGGTAGGGTAAACATAATTTACAGGCCTCTCCTGCAGCGGTCTTTGGGGGCTACATGTTTATCGGGAATGATTGATTGTGGATCGAATCTTTGTGTTTTTGTTTAACTCTTTCTTTGTGATCTTTGTCGAGAATTTGGGAATTATCCTCTTTGCTATGTTTTTCATTTTCCCCTGGATGGTGGAGCGTTTTAAACATCATTCTTTGATTAGGCTCTTCTTTTCTGTTGACCTAAGTGGCATTTGCTTGGTGGGTCCGATTTACGAGTCATGTCTCGGTAACGATTCGAGTGAACGTTGTAGCGACTTAGATGGAATGTTTTGAAAAGTTCTTCTTCGGAAAGCATATAGTTGATAACGATAGGAGCGATTTTTGTAATGGAAAATTATTTTTACGATTGGTAGGGGGTAAGCCAGGATGGGTTTTTACACATGGTTTTTCTTTAAAAGGTCACAAAATTTCTGGTTTGTTTTGAATAGATCACGAGTTTTATGTGCTTCTAAATGTAATTTTGTACTCCTATGATGACAAATGACGCTTTTTTCTGGGGGTAAAATATATATATATATATATATATATATATATATATATATACATAACAAAGTTAGGTGTTTGAATTTAAATTGAATTTAACTATACATTTTAGACAAGACTATCGATTTAATATAGATTTTTTTTATAATATTTATCTAATAAAGTTTTCCTTTCTTCTTTTTCAATTTTCTTAATCATTTTTTTCCATTGACTTGGTAGTAATAACAAGAAAACAACATTTGCCTTACTTCCACTAGATTAGTTAAACCGACTAGATCCATCTTAACCACAGGATATATCAAGTGCGGGAGGGATCAAATATCTCAAGGTGCAAACCTCATTTTTATGGTAAAACTTGAGAAGGTTTGCACCCAAAGATATTTGATCCCATCTCTCGCGCTTGATAGATCGAGGGTTAGATGGATCTACAGGATGGTTTTGATCGTGTGCGATCATACAAAATTTTTTGAACATCTAATTATTTTTCTCATTTTAAATGTTCTAAATATGTCTAATATTAATTTGCTCAATTTCATTTTTAGAATTTGATTAGTTATTTCAATTTGTTGAGATGAGAGAGACTACTTGTAACTTGAATGAGTGAAAAGCCAATCAAAAAATAAATTAGGTGCAAAGTAATGATGTAACAATGTTGAATGATAGAAAATGTGAATAGTAAGAATATAGTCAATTGCAAACAATCTTCATTGTGATCAATCTAAAATTATTTTCTTCTATTGTTCATATTTATCACCTATTAGTTTTATTCATTTCTCATATTGAACATATCAAAATGAGTTGAAATCATAGACCATTTAAATATTTACTTTCGAGCTAATGTAGTAAACACCATACCTTGTCTATATTTGCTCTCAAGCTATTAATAATAGCTTTCTCCAAATTCAATCATTGTGACTTACAGTGTTAAACCCCAAATAATTTTCGGTGGTAGTTATTTTCTATTATCGTGTTTGAATGCAAAGTGATTAACAATGTTGAATGATGTAAAATGGGAATAATAAGAATGTAGCCAAATTACAAATAATTTTACGGTTTTAGGAAGCAAACATTTTAGGTAAGTGAGCATTTTATTTAGGATGAAAACTCAAGTATTATATTTAAGGTTGAATTACTATAACACAAAATTCAATGCACGTCATGAGTAGATTTTATGTGCTTACAATGAGAGAGAGTGTTTATGTTTTGGAGGGTGAGAAGGAGGCTCTGATAGGGGAGATAGAGATAGATGGAGGAGAGGGAAGAGAGAGAGGCGAAGACACGCGAGGAGGGGAAGATATATAGATATGGAGAGAGAAGTGTTTAGAGAGAGAGGGGGGGGAAGGGGAGAGAGAGAGAGAGAGAGAGAGAGAGAGAGAGAGAGAGAGAGAGAAATGGAGAGAGAGTGTGTGTGTTTTGGGGTGAGATATAGAGATAAAGAAGGAGATAAAATGGGAGATAGAGAGATATATGGATGGGGAAAAGATGTGCTTACTACTTTGAAATTAATGTACATCATACATCTAGGCGCATCAAATCGGAAATCAACATCTACACCAAAATCAATGTATCTAGTGCAAACAATTAAGTAGGACTAGAAATAAACAAATACACCTAAAATCAGTACATCTAGTGCAAGCAATCAAATAGGATTAAGAAATCCAGCCTCTACATTCAGAGCAATGCTTCAGGCGCAAACAATCAAATAGGAGTAGAATTCAATATCTACACTTTAAATCAATACATCTAATTGAATGTTAAATAGGATTATAAATCGACATCTACATTGAAATCGATGCATCGGTGCAAGCGGTCAAATATAGGATTAGAAATAAATATCTACATTAAAACCAATGCATCCGGTGCAAGCTCAAATAGGAGTATAAATCAACATCTACACGGAAATAAATGCATCTAGTGTAAGGTGTTAAATAGGATTAGAAATCAACATACTCTGTGAAATCAATGCATCTGGTGCGAGATAAAATAGGATTAGAAATAAACAATTACTTTGAAATCAATACATCCATTTGGTAAACCAAAATAATCGTGATTTTCTTTATATAACTTTTATGTTTGTATTTGTTTCAGTGTGTCTCTTTCTTCTTCCCTCTCTCTCCACCTTCCATTTTGTGCACAATATCCCTCCCTATCTCCTTGTCTCTCTCCCCCTTCCTCTCCACTATGTCTCTTTCTCTCTCTTCACCTCTCCCCTCCCTTTATCTATATTTCTACCTTCCATCTCTCACCCTACCACCTATATCTATACCTCCCTCCATCTCCCCCTATTTGTCTCTCTATCTCGGCCCCCCTAAGCACATGTCCACACTTTCTATCTCTCACTCCATATATCTCTCTCTTCCTCCCTCCCTCTCTTTGTCCCTCTCTTCTTCCTCTTGACCCTCCATCTATATATTTATCTTCCTTTATATCTCCTTCTTTATCTCTCTATATTAGCCTGTAAAAAATACCTCTCTTTCTCCACTTATCTATCTATCTATATATCTATCTCCTCCTCTCTCTCTCCATTTATATCTCTATCTCCCCTTTTTTCTTCTTCTCACCCAATACTCTATGTATTATCCATATTTATATATCTATCTATCCCTCTTTATTCATCTAACTCTCTCTTCCCCTTCTCTCTCTTGCCTCCCTCTCTCTCTCTTCCTCTTGCTCTCCTCTCTCCCTCACCATCTCTACCTTGTCACTCCCTATCTCTCTCCACCTTTCTCTCTTTATGTATTTCTTCCCTTCCAACTCCATCTCTCTCTCCACCTCTCTCTCTCTCCTCTCTCTCAAGTCCTCTCTCTCTCTTGCTTCCTCTCCTTTTCTCTCCCACCTACCTCGTCTCTTTATCGGACACACTCTCTCCCCACTCTCCAATTTTGTCACTATCGCCTTCCATCTCTCCTTCTCGGCCTCCCCTCCTTCCACCCTCCATATCTATGTCTCCTAACTTTCTCTTCCTCTTATTTCCCTATCTCTATCCTCTCATTTCTCTCTCTTCCCTCTCGTCTCCTCTCTCCCTCATTCATCTTCATGTCTCCAGGCTCCTCCTCTCCCTCTCTCTCTCTCTCCTCCCACCCTCTCTCTTGTCGATGTATTTTTAACCCCCCCTCTATTTCCTCTTCGAATCCATTTATCTCTCTCTCCCTCTCCCGTGATCTCTCCCACCTCTATCTCTACCCTTCCTCTCTCTCCTCGTCTCTCCCACCTCTATGTCTCTCTCCTATATTCCCCTCAAATCTCCTCTATCTTTTAAACTGTTCATTGTATTGTGCTTTAAGAAATTATCTAAATTAAAAAGAACATAATTGGTTGTAAAATATTAAACCTATATTTTTGGATCAATCATGTCAAAGAAAATACAATAATAATAAAAAGTTATAGTAAAGTATCATATATAAATTTATGCTTCTATCGGTTCTTTGCATAATCATTATTTATATTTATATAAATTTCACATATGCATATGTGAAAGTATTCTCATTTTTAATTTTATTAGAAGCCTCGATTTAATCTCTATGGAAATATTTTAGAAGTAGTGAGGATGGAGGGTTTAGATATACCTCAAAAGAAATTATAACCCTTTTTCTTTTAGATTTAATTAAAAAATGTTATAAAATTAAATTAAAATAAAAGCATTTGTAAAATATTTTGATTTTGAAATAAGTTATGGTTTTTTTGGGCTTGTGGTATTGATAATCCTTGGTATTTGGCCCATGGCATTGTAACAAAATAATTAAAAGCTTAGATCCATGACATAATGATCGAAAGCCTAAATGTCCCATGGTATTATAATTTTTGTCTCTCCTCTCCCTCCCTCCTTCCCTCTCTCTATATTTATCTTTTGGGTATTGGCCCATCGTATTGTAAAAAAACTTATTTAGAAGTTAATAATATTCATGATTAAAAATCTTGTTATATTGTGAATATTAAATTTTTATCCACTTATTAATTAAATTTAGAGATGGTCATGGAATCATTATTTTAATTTATATGGTAAAATGGATGTTAATTTACAAGTACTATTTATATCTTATATATTTTAATGTGATATTTGTATTATATTTTCTTTTATCTAAAAAATTGTTCGTAATTTTATTAATAAAAAACAAAATTACAATATATAAAAAAATGAATTAAAAAAATAGCTCACATCTCATGCCTACAAGTCTAACTTCTAACACATCTAATGTCTAACATCTTACATTAATTAATATGTCAATTACTTATTACAAATATTTTGATTACAATTGAGTGGACATTACAAATATTTACAAACTTTCTTACATTACATCTACACATGTTCCCTATATTGACTGCCCCTCTAGGGGCAAATATTCACCTTTATTTTTGGCATTGAATTCTTAGGTTCATCTCACCTTTCAATTACCCAAACATACTACTTCTCTTTTTTATCTGTATTGCTAGGTTTATCCTACATTTTTACCCCAAAAAGGCATTCAAACTATAGCTCCATCATCATGTCTACATCCTTACAATAACACATACATTGAAAAGTATGACAAGTTATTTGAATAAGCCTATATGCTTAAAACTTCTATACTCACATTAAAAAATTCATAATTTTTTTTTTTTTTTTATCATATGTTGATTCAACATATATTAATTTTCCTTTCACCAAAACTACATACTTTGATGCTTTTACATTCCCATAAAATATCAAAAAATAATTTCTTTAATCATATATTTATTAATTTCAATTAATTTAACAACAAATTTTTTACCTATGTATAAATAATGTGGTTGTGTTTATCATTACAATGTTTAAACCGACTTACCTATGGAACTCTCTCTCAATATTTGAATATTGAAACATAACTTCTACACATCAAATCCAAGTGACATTGCAATGGTAATATATCTCCATAGGAGTGTTATAATTTGATAGCATATTGACTATTAAATCTCTACACAATGGAAGAAAAATAGCATATTGACTATTAAATCTCTCACAATGGAAAATATCTTTTGATATTTTTTATAATTAAGAAATTCATAAATGGATAGTAGTGAAAGACATGTAAAAAAATCTATGACAAGATTAGTGGACCATTTAATATCAACTTATGGTACTTAAATAACAATACAACTAATATTTTTAAATACAAAAGAAACATCGACAAATTTATATTAAAATTAAATAAAACACATTTTTTTCTTAATATTTAAATTTTTGAAACGTAAAAAATATTTCAATATATATTTGTTTTTTCAAATATTTTCACTAACCTATAAATATTAAAAAACATATTTTTTAATATTCCATGCACATAAACATCTCTGTTATCGAAGTCAGCCTTTAACCTTGAACTAATCAAATCAAATATTTTATAATGGATTTTTCCATTTGGAAGTATGTTCTTATCATTAAATATTTAAGATTGATGCGAGTCTCAAGCCCTTTGGTAATGAAGATTTTCATTTTAGAATATAATAAGAATTATTTATTTACTTATTGTATTTTCTAGCTGTCTAAAAGTCAAAACAAACTATGATAAGCACTTTGATAGTTACTCCGAAGGTTGGAATTGAGAACAAATCTACCCATTAAAAAAATTGATGCTTGGGAAAATATTCCCTAAGTATTAAACCTTTATTAACTTTTATGACGATAAGCTGACATTTTTTTGACGGTATCTATTGCCTGTAAATTTCCATACCCTCAACCTGATTTTCGCAGAAAATAAGTTATTTGTAATGTGTCAAGCGATGGAATTTGACGAACTAATATAAAAATTCTTAACTTTATAAATGTTTATACATTTACAAATAGTTAATCAAAAATCAAATCTATTTTGACAGGAATTAATTATAATAATGCCTAATAAAAATAGGTATAATAATAAAATTAAAATTAAATACTTATTAATATAAAACTAACCAAATATGTAACAATATTAATAAATTAAAATACAACTTAATTACTATTAATATAATATTATATATACATTTATAATTAAAATACAACTTAATATTTATTAAAATATTATTATATAGACTTTTACGTTTTAATTTATTATTTACATTTATGGAACTCTTTAATATATTTTTTACATCTATCTAACTTTATAATGTAAATATATTTTTTATATCTATCTAAATCTATAATGTAAATATATTTTTTACATTTATCTAACTCTATAATGTATTAGCGATAATCTATACCGTGTTTATGTCCACACATCTACACATGTCGTGTTAAATGTTAAACATTTATGCTCACACATCTACACATGTATTGATCGACATTAACATTAGATTAATTTGTTAAATCTTAAACATTTATGTTTGTCATCTATCCCATATTGGGTTGTAGAGCGCCTCTTGATGCAATTATATCCTTTTTGGTTATTGTTAAAATAAAATGTTTTATTTATGTTTTCTTTTAAGGGGAATTGTAATGTTGGAAAAAAATTGGTGTTTACATAGTGTATATACAATCAAGTCAATATTTGAATAGAAAGTCTTAACCGTACCAAAAAATGAACTCTTCTTAGAACAAATCTAGATAATTGTAAACTAACACATATAAGAAAATCCTAACTCAAACTGAAAGACTCGCCTGAGAAGCCTTGGACTAAAACAATAGTGACAACAAAAATAATAAACATTAACAAAACCTAACTAGGTTGAGTGATCGAATCCAAGACTGCAACCACGATGGACTATTTTGGGTCCTCAGATGTTCTTCCTGTCGCAAGAGGTATGTCGAGATGTTGTTCTATCCTCTATGTTCTCCGGTTTAGGTCCCTCGGGTGTCATTGTGGGTGTTTAAGGGGGGGATAATATTTTTGTAGTGCCCATGTGATCCAAGAGAGTGTGTCTCAATAAAAAATCAATTTCCAATAAATATCCACAATTTGCATACACTGATTAAACCTTCCCCTCGTGTTTCCTGTATCCAAAATCCATTTTCCCCATTTCGTGAGAACCTCTATATTTGAGAGTGGCATCCTTTGTGTAATGTCCCTTTTTTTGAGCATTGGGAACATATACTAACTCAACAGTCTAACCATCCCCATACGCTACATATTAAAAAGTAATGATGTAATGTTTGGGAATTAATTAATTAAAAAGTGATTACGGAAAAAGAATATTATAAGTCACTTTATTAAAAGAAGAAAAAAACCCATTGTATTCGGATGGCCCATGGTATTCCAATATTCCATGACTATTAAAGGAGATGAGAGCGCACTCCTCATGCATGCATATTTGTATGATTGTTTTGTTATTGAGTTGAGCTATTGGACCTAGTTTGGGTGAGAACATATATGAAATAGGGTTAGTTTTGATGGTAAGTAATCCACCATAGATAATCCAATCAAGGGGGATTCAGTACTAAGACCATATATCATAACAACTTGAAAAAGAGGGATCAAATCAAATCCACTCATTGGAGCTTAACGTGGAGATCACGAGGAGAGGTAAGCCAAATCTCTCAGAGTTGCATAACATCTCGAGAAGCAGAATTAGGAGGATAATTCCCATGTTGTTGCATTCATATTTGAGTCCACAACATCAATTTAGTATCCAACCAGGCATGCCATGTAGCAGGGGTCATTTACATATTTGTTCCAGGTTTTGAAATTAAACATTGGCATGTAATCCAAGATTCATATTTAATAAATAAGGTTGAGTTTTTGCTAATTTTCTCATGTTAACTTTGAGTTGTAGTTTCTGGGTTTATACAATGAAAAATTTATTTGTTGTGCTAACAATTTAGAGGTGCAAATTGTGCAATTGATTGGGGCCTTGGAAAAATAAATTTATGGTGTATTTTTTTGAAGCAAATTTATGGAAAATTTTGTCAAATTATTTTTTTGGATATTATTGTCATGCAACCAGCTCAAAGAACAAAAGAAAAGATAGATCAACAACTTAAAATTTTCCTCTTCAAGGGGGAAACCTCCTTTACATTACATAAATTAACAAATCTTGGATGATACAAATGATAAGACCTCTTTGGTATGTATAAGAGTATATGGGGTCACAATATAATCAAAGCCTACATAACAATAATAATGTAAGGGCACAACAATATCAATAATGGATTTCTATGGGGCATAAAAATAACAACTTAGGGGATACATGGGCACAACAATAACAATAGGGGGCTACACTATAAAATTACCATCATCCCATGTGGAGTCTTCAGCGGGTAATTTCTTCCAGTGACTTAATGAGATACTATGAAATTTATCGATTCCATAGTTGTCAGGTTCTTGTTTATTTGACTGTTTTAGGCTCAAATGTGTTTTTTCCTTCTTCTTCAAGTTCTGGAAACATTTTTTGAACTCGGAGCTTGTCACCAATAACCTCATTTAAGCATCAAACGTGGAAAACTAGGTGTACTCGGGAAGCTGCAGGCAACTCCAATTTGTATAGTACAAATATTTTGCAACACCTTGTAAGGACCATAGTACTTGGGTGATAATTTATTATCCTTATTAGCTTGCTTGATGGACATTTGTTTATATGGTTGTATCCGTAAAAATACCCAGTTTCCTACATCAAAACTTCCTTCACTGCAATGTTGATATGTCTGTTGTTTAATTTGATTTTGTGCCAAATTGAGGTTATCCTTTAAGAGTTGGAGAACTTGTTGTTGGTGCTTGATGTTGAGATTCGTCATCCCCAACAAGTGTCGTGAATCTCAACACTTTCACCTCTTTATTATAACCTACTTCAATTTCTTCGATTTTTCGTCCTCTACGCCATCCCTTATTATCGTATTATATTATTGTTGGGTGCCTTCGCACATGACATTGTCAATCATACATACTAGTAATTACGTGGATTCTTTCTTTGGAATTATGGGTGGTGGTTCTTCGTTTTTTTTGTAATGTGTATGTTGCTTTTATAAGTGGCGCTTGGGCTTCTGGTGGTGGCGGTTTTTCTGGAGCGGAGGTTTTAGTGTTGGTGTTGTTTTGGCTCTCGGGTGTAGGAATTTCCTGGATTGTCCTTCCTAAGGCCGCTGATAGAAGCCCAATGGCTTTAGCGTTGGTCGGGTTTCTGGGAGGTTGAACTTCTAGCGCTTCCTTTGCCGAGATGGGAGGTCTCCCTTTGGCATTTCCAGGCAAGGGGTTGTCTGCAAGTTCTATCCTATATTTGTGATTGTTTTGCAACAATTTTGGGTCAAGGTGACCAATGACACTGGGTTACATTTCCTTCTTTGTCTTTTGTGTGGAATTCGAGGTTTCTGGTGGAGGGTGGCCGATTTGCAGTACGTGTCGTTTCAAGGTGTGTGGTGCTAGGTTTAATTAGGTGGTCCTTGTTGTGGATTAGGGTTAGCCTCGGTGGTCTGGGTTTTGACATGACGACCAACATGAAGCCAAGTCCACATTCCTTGTGTGCCCATGTTCAGGTGAAGGTGGAAGCGTCCCATCTTAGGGAGGGTTCAATTGTGTCGGATGGAGTCTGGGGTGGTGATGTGAGAGAATATGGTGATAGCAACAGACATGGTGTCTTAATTGTGTGCGGCTTTGGGTGTGGGGGTCGTGGAGCACATGGTGGGCGAAGGTCTTCGGTCGGTCCTATGGTTGGCAGGGGTAGCAGGATCTTGACTTAGACCGGCCATGGAGTAGGCAGTGGGCGTAGGGGAATGGGCCGTGGTCGATTCTCGAGCACACGGGGGCGGAGCAATAATCTAGGTGGTGTGGGGTTAGTTGGATGCACATCTGATTAACATTTTGGGTGAACTATGACACTCCAAGCGATGGTCCAATATTTCATAGACATGCTGGAATCTCATGATAGGGTCTAGAGGGAGAAAAAAGAGGCAGTTATGGCCAAGTTGGAGAAAATCCATTATTTTCAATGCCATGTCCGCGAAATAATTGTGGTTGTCTGGCATGGGTAGAATTTGTTGACTCAGAAGATCGAAAAGCTAGAAGATTGGCTTTCTCACTTTGAGCAACATGTCAACTTCTTCTATTGTCCTCCTCCTCCTCTGGGAATGGGGCCAGATATTCCTGCTTCAATCACTTCTGATAACTAATTGTGGTAACATGTGTTTTTCTAGCTATTTTTTTTTCTTCTGATATGTAAGGCCTATAAGGTTGTGGATCTCTTCGTTTGACATTTTTTTTTTGTATGTAGGATGGTAATAACATTAGTCAAGAAACCTGGTTGGGGTGAGACCAGATTCATTTTGACATATTTTTATATTCTTTTTGAGTAATGAAAAAACTTCGAGCAACAAAAAAAAATTATAATATATATTTTTTAATGGAAATATCTAGTATAAATGAAAGTGAATTTTTTAATTGATGTGATAATTTTTCCATCACTTGAATGTTAACATTGTTAATAATTTTGTTATTGTTCTTTACTTTTATTTAATAATGAGTGAGTAAACATTTTCCCCATTTTTAATTTGAAACAATAAGTAAACACTTGTCACTCTTGATTTAAAGGAGTACCTACTAAGTATATGATATGCATTTATAGTTTGGAAAGAATTCACATTATTGAATTGTTTATTTCACATATATTTGTTTTGTATGTGGAATGGAAAAATTATAAATCTCAATTTCATATTAACAAAGTATAAATATAAAGGAGATAAATTATATATATATAACAACGGTTAAGATTATGTGTTTATTTGGTAAAATTTATTGGTTCAAAATCAAAGAGGATTAAAATATATTTACTTTTATAAAATTTAAATGAAAAAATATCACATATCAATTTAATATCTAATTTAGCCATAATATTAAAATTAAATTATCATTATTATTATTATTATTCTTTTTCAAAAACATTGAAAATAAATAAATAACAAACTTAATTTTAATTTAGATATTAAAAGTTAATTAGATATATTTATCCCTACTTTATCATGGAGATTCTTAATTTGTAAATAGGATTTGTTATAATATCATGGGCCATTACTATGGCTTATCAATACTACATGCCCAAAAACCCATAACTCATTTCATATGAAACTTGTTCATATAATATATTTTTTAATTAATCAATTTAATTAAAAGGATAAAAAAGACATAACTACACTGGAGATAAATCTTAATCATTGATTTGTGTATACTACTATGAAAATTCTAGAATCTTTTAGGGAAGTTAAATCCTTGCCATCCACCTAATAATTGTTGATAATAATTCATAACTGGGGACGGAAGAATAATTTGACAAGAATACTCTTCATAGGCTATGTACTCAGAGG
Source organism: Pinus albicaulis (assembly GCA_034641835.2). Taxonomy (NCBI): domain Eukaryota; kingdom Viridiplantae; phylum Streptophyta; class Pinopsida; order Pinales; family Pinaceae; genus Pinus; species Pinus albicaulis. The sequence continues at coordinate 17,347 of JAXQQM020076895.1, read as the reverse complement.
GAGGAAGCAAGATTAACCTGATTGAAGCACGTTCCCATGAAGGTGGCTAGAAGTTTCGAATACCAATGTTGATCTAGATATGCTAAATATGAGAATGTGTTTTTTCCACTATGTAGAGGACTTCTGTTTAAGAGGGAGTTTCTTTTGAGGCATGAGCCTAGTGATATATTTGGCACAGTGGACCGCGGGTCCATTGACATATTTCTAATGAATGATTTGAAGAAGCTGCGAGACTCTGATTATGACTCAGTTGATTCTCTTATTGGTTCGTTGATCTATCTGATGATATTTAGTTATGCTAATTAAAGTCTATTATTATCTACTAGATTTGATTATGGTATATTTGATTCTACTATGATTGTTGATGCTTGCTTCTGTGAGAAGCTACTTGTTATCTACTAGATTCAATTAGGGTTTATTGGATTCTAGTATGGTTGTTGATGCATGCTTCTCTCAGAAGCCACTTATTATCTTTTGTATTTGACTATGGATATTTATATTTCACTTCTATGGTTGCCGATGATTGCTTTTGTGAGAAGCCATTGCTAAAATATATTATTGTTCGTTGATAGCTTTTGATGCTTGCTTCTAAGAGAAGTCTTGACTAAAGCTAGATGAACAACTTAATGTTGTTGTTTGCTGACATATTTGAGATCCACCATGGCTACATTTCTAATGATGAAATGGTTGTTGATGTTTATGTAAAGAAACTTGGAGTTGTTAAGAGCCCCTCTCTGAGTGAAAGGGGGCACTAATTACATAACATCATGGTTATACTATCTCTCGTAGACTATGTGCCATGCCACATTTTTGTCTGAGAGATCTATTGATGATTCCTCCTATAGGTTGTGTCGTGAGACATTTTAGTCTAGGAGATGTATTGATGATTCCTACTATAGGCTCCGTCATTAGGGGAATTTTGAGGTGTAAAATGGGCCTCCTAAGGAAAATGTACAATAAAAATTCACTTTATGATAACCAATCACATTTTACGGGATGACATCATCCCTAATGGTTGAGGTGGCATTATTTGAATTAAAGTTACTTACTTGTCACATTCTCAATGGTGGATAAAATCTCATGGTTAACCATGATAGTGGTCTAAGTACTTTTAAAGTCAAAGTAAAGTACTCATAATAAATGTCATTTCACACTTTTTGAATAAAAATATATTATTGTCATTTCATATTTCTTGAAAGAAGCATTGCATATCCATATACATTTATTATATTATATTATATTATATTATTTTTATATAGTATATTAATTACATGTTATTATAAAATTTAAATAATATAAATTTTAATTAATAGCATATAATATAATTAAGAATTTATAATTTTATATTTATTTTATATTTTAAGTTATTTAAGTACAAAGGATAAATGCATTAGTTTTTCAATGATAATGACTTTTCTTGAAAAGAACATTCTTATTTATAGTCACATCAATACAATTTTTTTATTAATTTTATTTTGGTACAACTTTTGAATTGAATTTAACTATGGTTACATGGATTGTGATGGAAAAAGTGAATTCCAAATTCATAAATATTATTTTATTAGTTTAACTATTATTTTATTATTTCCTTAGGAGGCCCATTTTAGATCTCAAAATTTCCCTAATGATCGTGAGACATTGTTGTCCAGGAGATGTATTGATGGATTCCTCCCACAGATTGTGTGTTGTGAGGCATTGTTGTCTAGGAGATGTATTGATGGATTCCTCCCATAGGTTGTGTGTCATGAGACATTGTTTTTTGGGAGATGTATTGATGATTCCTCCTATAGGTTGTGTGCCATGAGACATTATTTTCCAAGATATGTATTGATGATTCCTCCTGTAGGTTATGTGCCATGATACATTGTTGTCCAAGAGATGTATTGATGATTCCTCTTGTAGGCAATGTGTTGTGATACATTGTTGTCTGGGATATGTATTAATGATTCCTATGGTAGGTTGTGTGTTAGGAAATGTATTTATGATTCCTTCAAAGCTATGTGTTGTGAGACATTATTTTCTTGGAGATGTATTGATGATTCCTCCTATAGGTTGTGTGCATGGAGATGTATTGATTATTCCTACTATAGGTTGTGTGTCATGAGACATTGTTATCTGGGATATTTATTGAGGATTCCTCATGTAGTTTGTGTGTCATGAGACCTTATGGTCGAGAGATTCTTAGTTGATTCTTCCCTTAGGTTGTGTGCCATGAGACCTCGTGGTAGGGGATATGCTTTGTGATGAATGGTATGTATCTTTCCTTATGATGAGTTTGAGAGAGATAAAGTTGGATTGTATTCTCCTCCTTAGGATGTGGGCCATGATACCTATGGATTGGTCAGGAAGATTAATTGTGAGAGAGAATGAAAAACTACCTCCCTAGCTAAGAGGGAGTGTTGAAAAACTAAGTAGCTATGGTCAGATTTTTTCATTGGAAATATGGAGAAGAAATGATTTTTTGGACATCTACAAGTCGACTCCAAGAAGAAATCATGTTTTCCCTAATACGGTTAATTAAACATTACATGAGACCTATTTATATGAGGTCATTGGCATTCATTTCGTCCACTATTAAGCACAAATAATTTGGTCTAGAATTACAAATAAATTCAACCTTCTATTACAGAGATACCCTCACGTGCAAAGAAATTAAAGAAGGTTCTTTCGACTCTAGTTTGGTCTCCTTCTAGTGTTCGTTGACTACAATGACTTGGGAAAATTTTGGGATCATCTTAATCTCTATTTTGTTGATTCTTTTGAGGTTGAAACTACAAATAATATCACTCTTTTAAGTGAGATACTTCTAAAGATTTACCAAGGGTTTTAGGGCCAAATTCTTGACAATTCGTTGGCTGATTTTTGTGGTAACTTTAGTGAGGACTTCGACCCACTATCATAGTGACTATAGGCCTAAGTTTCATCCTCCTTGTGGACCTTATTCATTGGACAGAAATAGAAACTCTCTCCTCTTAATGAGAAAAATTTGATTGGTATTTCATTATTGACTATTTTGGATTTATTGGAACATGATTATGATGTACCATTGATGAACAAAATCTCTCTCATAAGGAATTTGTTTTTTGGGTTTTCCCCAAGTTCTGGGTTTTTCCCTGCTTGTGAGCCTAATATTGGTGCCTCTTGTCTCTTGCTTATTGTCTATTTTTCATTGTCTAACAACGATCTCTATTTACTGCTCTTGTTGAAGAATTAATGGTTGAATTTTTTCATGTATAGCTACTTGTTAGCTAAAGTATAAAGAAGCAATTGTTTGTATCAATAGAAGTAGTTATCAATTGTGAAAGACTATTCTAGTCATCACATCCCTAGAATATCAATAATTAGAGCATGATATTTGAGGATCTGATGAGGTGCAACAAACTCTAGACCTTGGGGGGTCGACCCTTCCATTAATGAGCACTTATTGTGCCTCATTGCTTGTGAAATAATCCACCTCACCAAGTCTAGTACCGCCAAAATGTTGTACAAATATATCTTCTTAGATAGGGATCATCCATATTGCGTCAGCACCAAGTGATGCCTATAAGTTTTTATCATTGGTCCCATACCATCACCCTACCAAAAAAATTCTTGACCTATTGTAAAGTTGAATCAAACGACTATAAAAAAAATTGATTTCTACTCAAATTGATTGTCGAAAAAGTTGAAGTAAAACTAAAATAACAATTATTTCTTATCAATGACATGGAATAATTAATTTTGATTGAAATTATATAAAATTATGAACAAATTATTTACGAACATTTTAGCATTACATAAAGGCCTGCTAATTACAAATTAAAAAAATGAAATAGGACTCATTTAATTCACAATCTCCATTTGTTCAAGATATAATGATCTTAAGGTTGCAATCTCGTGCATTTTAGTAGCATAATATTTTAAGAAGTTAAGATGAACAATTATTTTTTATAATGATTTTTAGTGTTATATTTATTAAGCTGAATAGTTTGAAAACTAAAAAATATTTTTTAATTTTTTTAAAATGTAAATTGTTTTTTCTAATTAGTTGATGACTAATTTCTTGTGGTTTTAAAGTGAATTGTGATATATAAAAATTATATTAAAATATAAAACTCTAAAAAAGGTTTTTATTCACCAAAGTTTCATAATAGTGATTGTTATTATAGCCTTTGCACAACACAATGTCATGTGGATAAATACCCACCATAATTTAAGCAAGTAGTTGCATAAAAATTGGATAGAAATAAGATGTAAATAAATGTAATATGAAATTTACTAAGTTCTTATTATGTTATATTCTTATATTAGTTAAAATTATATATAATTTAAAATTATTAATTAATTTTTGCATAAAAGATAGGTGCTAAGTAGCAACGCTTGTTGATATTTGAATTTGGTTCATAATTTAAGATTTTTGAAGAAAATTTTAAATTTTGTTGTTCTAAAAGTTATAGAATCATGCTAGTTATTTTATCAATTCGTTTTCCAAAACATCATAGTGACTTAATCTTAATCTTTTGGAGTTTCAAAAGGATGTGCATTCTAACTGTGATTTGGATTTTCGATTTTTATTTGAAAAAATTATATATATATATATATATATATATATATAATAAAACAAAATAAAAAATAATATTTAACATTGGAATATGGTCACACACACACACACACAGAGATATATATATATATATATGTGAAAATAAAATCATTTTGAGTTATATAAAATTTAATTATGAAAGTTATTCGATTTTCTCATATATTTTTAGAATTTTAAAAAACATATAAATTTACATTTTTAACATTAACAAAACATATACAGATAATGAACAAATTTATCTAGATTTCATTCATCATTATATTTATTTTTACTAGGATAATATTAAGGGGAAATCCAAGGGATGTTTTAACATATTCATAAATAACAACCTTAGTAAACATGGTATTGTTAATTAGTTTTTCACACTTAGGAAGACTTGAATTAAGCATTACTTGTTGGCACAAAACTAGATAAATACACAACATTTGCGATAATTTGGTTGAGCTAACTTATGGGCATAAAATGTTTTGAAGCATCATGTCCTACCATTAAAATTTAAACAAAAGTGAGGTTTGTTGGTACCTTTCCAACACTCACAAAGGGCAAACATGTCACAAGTAGGATTTGAACTTGGGTAGGGAGGATAAAAACTTTTTCGCTTAACCACGTAGTCTAGATTTAATTGGTCATCATTCTTACGGGGAATTTGAAGCCCTATAAAACACATTCCCCCTGGTGTATCATTGGTAGTTCTATTGTTGCTTTCCAAACCCTAGAGTTCGTTCTCCCCCAGGTCTAGTGAAAGCTCTTACAACCTAGATGTAATGCTTTTAACCCTAAATAGGGACAAGCGGATATATAGGCCAACTTGGTTGAGGGTCACATATGGAACTAAATCAAAATTTAACCACATGTATATGGGATTAAAATCGAAGTGGTAAAGATCACATGTTTCTAACTATGGAAAAAAAACTTCTATACACTGAGAACCCAAGCAATTTTGTTTATTATAATCTAACTTAATGGATCTACATAAGAGTTGCATACCTAATTGTTGAAGGGTAAAGTCCCAAAATAATCTAGGGTTGAGATATTACACAGAGAATAAGGGATAAAACACAGACATCAAACCCAAAGTAGAGAAGGAAACATGCATTCTTATAACTAGCAATATTATTATGAATTCAAACTTGTGATTTTGATGGTTGGAGAAGATCATGTTGAGAAGTTCCTCTAGTCCAAAACCTTGCTCCACAACCTAACTTACAGGCCTACACTCAAAAAGAGACAATAACAAGTAAAGTAGATACAAGTTGAAAATTGGGTTTATCTTGGAAGGTTGGGAGGAATGATTTTTATCCTTCCTACCCATGTTCAATTCCCACAAATGACATGAAGAGATTTGTTGTAATGGTTTGGAGACTTGATGTTTAGTTGAGAAATCATTGGAGAACCAAAACATGTATATTTTTCATATGAAATATAAAGATATCTCACATGGATAAAAAAAAATACAAATGATAAAAGTGGCAAACTAGCTAGCACACAAAAGGTGGTGTACATTTTTTGTGATAAATTAACATGAAATGCTAACTAAATTACCAAAAAAGAAAGTGAGAAAATATTCGGTTAGTTATAGATATTCACAATTTTATAAAAATTTAAAGAAAATTTGAAATCCTAAATATATAGGTATGAAACAAAATTTAAAATATAAAATTATTTTTTATATATAAATAATAATTTGTGGAAATTTCAAGGGATGCTTTTCTATATTAGTGTATGGTTTTTAATGAACTTATTAACATAGAAAAAGTGTATATTATTTAAGAAGTGAAAAAGTTTCTTAAACCTGCCTCTTGAGTCTCTTAAAAAGTATGCATTTTTTATTTTTTTATTTTTTTAAATATGCATTTTATGAAAATGTAAATACACCAAGATTGCAGCGCTAAACCACTTGCAAATGCATATTAGTTTCATAAAGACTTTTTCTAAAGCCATGCTCACCATAAGGAAATCCATTTAACGTGTTTATTTTGAATATTTTGCTTTCATGGGTTTTGATTATTTTGAAAATTTTGACATTTATAGCTTTTGGAATACCATAAGGAAATGACTAAGTGTGTTTATTTTGAATGTTTTAACAGTTATATGTTACATTATTTTGAACATGTTTGACATTTATGGTTCTTGAAATATAATAGAATGATTGGAATAAGGAGATAATAAGATGGATGCACTATTCTAAGATTTATTATGTATTATTATTTCAATAAAATACTATTTATAATTATATATATTTTTAAATATAATTATTAAAAATTATATTTTTCATTTTTTTAAAGAATGAAATAGATACATTTAATGATTTGATTTTCTTTTTTGGTTTTCATATTCATTGCTTTCTTACATATTTAATAAAGATTATATATATATATATATATATATATAAAGACCTTATGTTGGGGACGATGAGGAAGAAGAAGAAGGGCGGGTCTGCACTTGGTTTGAATGGCGGTGGGCGGGATTTAACACAGGAGCTGGGACTACAGGACAGAGCGACCACAAACAACAAGTTGCGCTTTCAAGATGTGGAGGCGATACAACCATCCCGTGATACAGGAATACAATCCTTTGTTGCTCTTGAAAGGGGAAATGCAGATGGCGGTGGGTGTGATCCGGAGTATGCAGTAAATTAGACAAAAGGGCAGGCTTCGAAGGGGCATGGCCATTCGCGCTGCCTGACAGGGGAAGGGTCAGAACATGTAGCTAGAGGAGCGCAGAACAAGAGTAAGAGGCTACTATATGTGCATGAAGAGGATCTGGGCCCTTATATGATCATTCATAGAGGAATGGGAGGTATTAGTGATCTGGGAGCTGTTGTAGGAAATATTGGGTTGGCGGAGCAGAGTGGTGTTTTTGGCTTGGAAGGATTAAAGGATGAGGGCTCAAGCACAACAAGTGAGGCTGGGGCGAAGATTCTTAAGAGGGAGACAAGAAAAAATAAATGGATCAAGTCAAAAAAGGTAGAGTATAATTATGTGTTGGGTGAGGACATTGGCTAGGGGCAAGTGATTCAAATGGCCAGCAAGACTTTGGTTGGCAGGGCTATGGGGAGGTTTTTCATTTTGAAAACAGTGGTTTCTTGGGCTGAAACGAATTGGAAGGCTGCTATTGGATACGTGCCTGAGGTTGTGTCCCTCTCAAGGGGGTGGTTTTCTTTTAAATTCATTCATCCTGATCATGTGCAATGGGTGTTGCAATGAAGTTGGGATTTGGACCACTCACCTATGCTCCTTAAGCCATGGCACCCTCTGTTTGATGCAAGCAAGGAGTGGGTGGATTTGGTTCCTTTGTGGGTACGAATGCCAGGCCTGCCTCTTCATTACTGGATTGAGAATCACCTTAGGGGCATAGTCAATATTCTTAGGTCCTTCCTGGAGCCTGATCTCTCTTTCATAGAGACTAATCATAGGCGTGTTGCTCGGATCCTGGTCAAGGTTAACATCAGAGAGGGCCTTTCTGAATCACTGAATCTCAAGTGGGGGCATTATGTAATCAAGTAGATGCTTGATTATGAAAATGTTCCCTTCAGGTGCAGAAGCTGCCATGCATATGGGCATCCTGCCTCTGAATGTAGTTTTTTCTTTCGTCATGAAAAAGGCCAGCGTTCTTACAGTTCTGAGGAGGAGAGGGGTTCAGTGGGGGAAGTTTCAGGTTCTTCTGATTGGAAATCCATGCTACCTAACATCTCTGATGTTGCTTTGAACTCTGTTGTGAAGGATATAAGCAGTTAGCGTGTAGAAGGCTACCAGCTGATGGGCGTGGGTTCTGGTCCTTCTACATGGCTTCCCACGATCCCACAATCTTTTGAATGTGCCTTGATCTCGGTTGTGAAGGGCTGTAGTAGACATATTGGAGAGGGCTATCAGACGTTGGGGGTAGATGTTTTGATAAAGTTTGTGTGGAAATTTATGAAGCCTTCCCTCACGGGATCTTTCCCTTATTCACCTGGCCTCAATATCCTTCAAAACAATATCTCGATTACAGGTTTGGATCAGATGGATGGGGGTAGGTATCTCGTCGCTGCTGATCCCCCTCCTTCTTCCCTTTCATTTCCATTGCCAGCTACACAAGTGGAGGTTTTCAAACCAGATCCCTGTGAAGGGGTGATGGTTCCTATATTCTCTACTCCAGATTCTCTGATATTAGGTTATTATCTGAGATCAAGTGCCAAAAATTATTCAGGAGGGCTGGGGAAGGGGAAGTTTCCATTTTCTCGTGGAAGGGGCAAGATTTCTTATTTGGCTAGAGCCCATGATAAGGAAAATATGGATGTACATGACAGGAAACATCAATCAATCGAAAGGGCACTTAGAGAAAGCCGATCCCTAAATCCTGGTTTTGAATGAAGTTTTTGTCTTTTAATTGCAGGGGTTTGGCAGGTCCCCATAAGAAATCTGCCTTAATGAGGGTTATTTTCCTGGAACATCTGGATATAATTCTGCTACAAGAGACTTTAGGCGAAGAAACTGTGGTTAAATCTAGAATGGAAGGCTAGATGTTAGGGTGGTTTTTTGAGACGTTGGATGTTAGAGGGCGTTCGGGTGGCTTGGCGATGGGATGGAATGAAAGAACCATCAAGCAACTGAACACTTGGGGTATGGAATCGGTCCTAAGTCTAAACTTTCTAGCGCTGGAGTTGGGTGAAGCTTTTACTATTTTTAATATATATGGACCATATCAAGATAGAATCCCCTTCTGGGACTCACTCCTGGGTAACCCTCTTCTCAAAGGGGACTCAGTGATTTTGGGAGGGGATCTGAACTTTACAATGGGCCAGTCTGAGGTTTGGGGTCCTCATTCTCAAATTGATATATTGACAGGGTTTTTCACACAAAAATTGGAGGAGAGTTTTTTGCTGCATATTGAGCCTTTAAAGCTAAAACACACCTGGAGGAACAACAGATGTGGGGAAGGTTGAGTAGCGAAGAGACTTGATCATTTTTTGGTGGCTAAGAAGGTTGTGGATAGGCCTTTTCAAATCAGGCAGTGGATAGGATGTGGAGGTGCATCGAACCATTTTCCTATTTTTATGGAGTTTAAGCTTGGGCCTTGGAAGCCTCCTAGCCCATTAAAGTTTAACAAAATTTGGCTCAAGGATGAGACTTTTAAAACTCTCATTCACTCCAGATGGATTCCTTTCAGTGCTATTATCACACGCTCTGCGGCTTATCAGTTTGTTGATAATATTAATCTTATCAAGGAGGCTATCAAGGAATGGTGGGTTGCAAAGAGACAGAGGGAGGACATGGAATTGAAGCAGGTGGAAGAGGATCTTCGCTTGATCTATGAAGGGAATGGAGGGGGTTTTCTGTCCTACAAAGATAAATAAACTCTAGTTCGTCTTGAAAAGAGTAGGAACTCTCTCCTTTTGGATAAGGAGGAAACGTGGAGGTTGAAAAGTAGGGCTACGTGGTTGGCATGTGGGGATGAAAATACAAAAAAATTTCATGCTTATGCAAGAGGTAGAAAGGCAGATAATACTATTTGGAGCTTGAGAGATGGGCAAGGCATTGAGCATTCATCATTTGAGGCAAAGGAAAAGATGGGGATTGATCATTTCAAGGCCCTTTTCAAGGCTCCTACTCATGCATCTCTTGCGGAAGTGATGAGAATCGATCAGCTGTTCCCGAGGTTTGTGGAGGAGGCAGATAACAGATCCTTGATGGCTGAGGTTTCAGATAAGGAATTAAAGGATGTAATTCATAGCTTCCAAAAAGACAGAAGCCCAGGGCCAGATGGATGGTCTATAGAATTTTTATTGGAACATTTTTATTTGCTGGGTGCTGATCTACTGAAAGTAGTGGATGATACCAGAATTTCAGGGAATATTCCTGCTTATTTCAACTCTACTTTCATAGCCTTAATTATGAAAGTGGATAACCCATCTTCTCTAAATTATTTTTGTCCTATCTCTTTGTGCAACTGTATTTATAAAGTGGTCTCCAAGGTAGTTTCCAGAAGACTCAAAAGTATTCTGTCCACTCATATCTCTAGTGAACAGTTTGCATTTCTGGAAGGGAGGCAAATACATGAAGCCATTGGAGCAGCTCAAGAGGTTATCCATAGCATGAAGACCAAGAACCTCAAAGGGACAGTATTAAAAATAGATCTCTCCAAAGCTTATGATAGGGTAAGTTGGTTATATATTTGTATGCTTCTGACACACCTTGGCTTTGGTATTGGGTTTATTACATGGATTATGAGATGTATTACAACCGTCTCTTTATCTATTTTGATTAATGGGGCGGCCTCCCCCTTTTTTCATGCTGAAAGAGGTCTTCGCTAGGGCTGCCCCCTATCTCCACTTTTGTTTTTATTGGTTGCGGAAGGCTTGAGCAGGGCCCTCAAGGATGCCAAGAGACAAGGTACTTTGAAGGGTATACAGGTTGCTCCAAATTTATTCATTACACATCTACTGTTCGTTGATGATGTATTAATTTTATGTTCTGGTTCTCTGAGAGATGAGAATACTATTGGGGCGATTTTGGATCTGTTGTCCAAGGCCACAGGAATGGAAGTAAATGCTGAAAATTCTACACTTTCTACTCATCGATTGAGAGAAGAGGAGAGGCTCGAATTTCTGCGGATCTTTCCTTATTATTCTGCTAGTTTGGATGATGGGCTGAATTATTTGGGTTTCCATCTAAAACCAAATGATTACAGGAAACAAGATTGGAGGTGGCTGCTGGAAAAATTGGAAAAAGGATTAAGAGGTTGGAGTCATAAGTGGCTTTCTAGAGCTAGGAGATTGATCTTAGTGAAGTCTGTTTTGGAGGTTGTTCCAGTGTATTGGATGTCTCTTTCTTGGATTCCAAAAGGTATTTTGGAGGCTGCCCGGCAGATCTGCTTTAGATTCCTTTGGAGTGGGAAGAAGGACTCTTTGGTGACCCCTTGGGCACAATGGGAGAAAATGTCTGTGCCAAAAGGGATGGGAGGTTGGGGACTTAAAAATATATTTCTCTTTGGTCAGGCCCTTGCTGCTAAGGGTGGCTAGCGGCTCATAAATGCAGATAGTCTTTGGACCCAAGTGATTTCCCAAAAGTACCTTTCTCCTTTATCCATTATGGATTGGATTAGGAATCCTAGGAAGTCATTTGCGGGTGGGTCGGTGATTTGGAAGGCTTTGGTTAAATCCTTCCATATACTGGAAACAAATCTGGTTTGGAATGTGGGTAGTGGCAGGAAGCTCCAAGTTGGTGAGGATCCATGGATGGGAAGTGTATGACAACACCTTCTTTCGGGGCATACTATTGAGGATTTGAGGCAGCAAGGGATTACCTTTCTTTCCCATCTCGTCGATCCAGTTCAAAGAAGGCCTGGGCTTCAGTCTTGGATTTTGGCCACAACTTTGGGGCTAGAAGCTCATGATGAGAGGGAGTTGGATATTTACATCCGAGCCTTAAAACATGCACATATTTTACTTCAGGAGAGGGAGGATAGGATTGCCTGGGATTTTGATCCTTCGGGGATCTAGTCTCCTCGGGCTGGCTACTTAAAACTGAGTGTTGGGGTTATTTTGGGGGAAGAGCATTGGTGGTGGAAGAATATTTGGAAGCTCAGCTGTCCTCCCAAGACTCACCTCTTTATGTGGTGTGTCTTAGAGTATAAAGTCCCTAACTGGGACAATCTACAACATAAGTGCTTTCAAGGCCTTGCCTGGTGTATTCTCTGCAAATCTGATGAGGAATCTGTCAACCACTTTTCCTCAGTTGTTCTTTCATGAAAGGGGTATGGTTGGAATGCTCTAGATTTTTGGAACTTCCGTGTAGATGGGAGGGCTTCTCAGTGTCTCATGCATGGGACTCGTCGTGGGTGTCCTGTGCTAAACATAAAATTAAAGCACTGCCTCTTCTTGTCATTTGGGGATGTTGGCTGGCTCATAATCGACTGTTGTTTGAGGAGGCTTTAAGCACCCCGAAGGTCATCGGTGCCATGCCTATAGGTTTACACTCTGCTTTTCCTTATCATATCCATGCTGCTAATCAGAGGGAGCTACTGGTTCTGAAGATTGATAGGGGGACCCCTTGGGTTTTTTTTATGGGGCAGTGCAGCAAAATGTTTGTGGTGGAGGGGCTCTGCTTTACCTTTCAGTTTCTCATTTTTTTTGAGCTCTCTGTTGGGCTTGGGGAGGGCTCAAATAACCTTGCTAAAATGCTGAGCCTCAAGCTCCTGCTGGTGTTCGCTGCTGAGAAAGGGTGCAGGAAGATAAACTTCTTTGGGGACTCCATGAATGTGATAAACTGGATAAATGGCATCCAACAGTGCAGAATCTACAAAATTTGTTACTCACAATTTGGGAACTCCTTTTATCATTTGATTCTTACTCTTGTCAGCATATCTATAGAGAAAATAATGGAGAGGTGGATCGGGCTTCAAAGATGGGACTACTATTGGCTGTGGGAATCTGGAAGGTTCGAGAGTACAAGGATGGTGAAATACACGAGTATGTACATCCTTCCTTATTTGATTGAGTTGTCTCTGTTTTTTCTATTGGCCGGGTAAACATAATTTCACAGGCTGCCTCTCTCCTGGCAATGTTGGGGGCTGCATGTTTTATCAGAATGATTGATTATGGATCCGAATGCTGCGTTTTTGGTTTAACTCTTTGCTGTGCTGCTATAGAGGGCTGGGAATTATCCTCTTTGTTGTGTTTTCTGCATTTCCCCTGGATGGTGGAACGTTTTAAAGATCATTGTTGCGGATTAGGCTCTTCTTTTTTGTTGTTGACTCAACTGGCATTTTGTTTTACTGGGTCGAGTTTCTGGTCATGTCTTGGTAGCGGTTTCTGGTGAACACTGTAGCAAATTACCATGGAAATTTTTGCAAAGTTCTTCTTCGGAAAGCATATAGTTGATAGTAGTAGGACTGATTTTGTAATGGAAAATTATTTTTTTCTGATTGGTAAGGGGTAGAAACCGGATCAGGTTTTTACACATGGTTTTTTCTTTAAAAGGTCACAAAATTTCTGGTTTGTTTGAATAGATCACAGTTTTATGTGCTTCTAAATGTAATTTTGTACTCACCTGCAGTAATAAAATGACGCTTTTTTTCTCGGGGTAAAATATATATATATATATATATATATATATATATATATATATATAACAAAGTTAGGTGTTTGAATTTAAATTGAGATTTAACTATACATTTTAGACAAGACTATCAGTTAATATAGATTTTTTATAATATTTATCTAATAAAGTTTTCCTTTCTTCTTTTTCAATTTTCTTAATCATTTTTTCCATTGACTTGAAGCTAGTAATAACAAGAAAACATGCATTGCCTTACTTCCACTAGATTAGTTAAACCAGCCTAGATCCATCTTAACCCTGGATATATCAAGTGCCGAGAGGGATCAAATATCTCAAGGTGCAAACCTCATTTTTTATGGTAAAACTTGAGGAAAGTTTTGCACCCAAAGATATTTGATCCCATCTCTCAGCGCTTGATAGATCCAGGGTTAAGATGGATCTAGGATGGTTTCAGTCGTGTGCAATCATACAAAATTTTTTGAACATCTAATTATTTTTCTCATTTTAAATGTTCTAAATATGTCTAATATTAATTTTCTCAATTTAATTTTAAATTTGATTAGTTACTTCAATTTGTTGAGATGAGAGAGACTACTTGTAACTTGAATGATGAAAAATGATAAAAAAATAAATTCAGTGCAAAGTGACAATGTAACAATGTTGAATGATAGAAAATGTGAATAGTAAGAATATAGTCAATTGCAAAAAATCTTCATTGTGATCAATCTAAAATTATTTTCTTCTATTGTTCATATTGTCACACCTATTAGTTTTGTCATTTTCTCATATTGAACATATCAAAAGGGCAGTTGAAATCATAGACCATTTAAATATTTAACTCGAGCTAATGTAGTAAACACCATACCTTGTCTATGTTGCTCTCCAATATTAATAATAGCTTTCTCCAAATTCAATCATTATGACTTACGGAGTGTTAAACCCCAAATAATTTTCAGTGGTAGTTATTTTCTATTATCGTGTTTGAATGCAAAGTGATTAACAATGTTGAATGATGTAAAATGGGAATAATAAGAATGTAGCCAATTACAAATAATTTACAGTTTTAGGAAGCAAACATTTTAGGTAAGTGAGCATTTTATTTAGGATGAAAACTCAAGTATTATATTTAAGGTTGAATTACTATAACCAAAAATTCAATGCACATCATGAGTAGATTTTATGTGCTTACAATGAGAGAGAGTGTTTATGTTTTGGAGGGTGAGAAGGAGATACAATGGGAGATAGAGATATAGATGGAGGGGGGAGAGGGAAGAAGAGAGAGGCAAAGACACGCAGGGAGGAAGATATATAGATATGGAGAGAGAAGTGTTAGAGAGAGAGAGGGAGGGGAAAGGGGAGAGAGAGAGAGAGAGAGAGAGAGAGAGAGAGAGAGAGAGAAATGGAGAGAGTGTGTGTATGTTTTGGGGTGAGATATAGAGATAAAGAAGGAGATAAAATGGGAGATAGAGAGATATATGGATGGGGAAAAGATGTGCTTACACTGAAATTAATGTACATCATACATCTAGCTGCATCAAATCAGAAATCAACATCTACACCAAAATCAATGTATCTAGTGCAAACAATTAAGTAGGACTAGAAATAAACAAATACACTAAAATCAATGCATCTAGTGCAAGCAATCAAATAGGATTAGAAATCAATATCTACATTGAAACCAATGCTTCCAGCGCAAACAATCAAATAGGAGTAGAATTCAATATCTACACTGAAATCAATGCATCTAGTGTAAGATATTAAATAGGATTATAAATCGACATCTACATTGAAATCAATGCATCAGGTGCAAGCGGTCAAATAGGATTAGAAATAAATATCTACATTAAAACCAATGCATCCAGTGCAAGCAATCAAATAGGAGTATAAATCAACATCTACACGGAAATCAATGCATCTAGTGTAAGGTATTAAATAGGATTAGAAATCAACATATACACTGAAATCAATGCATCTAGTGCAAGAGATAAAATAGGATTAGAAATAAACAATTACACTGAAATCAATACATCCATTTTAGTGAAAACCCAAAATAATCGTGATTTTCTTTATATAACTTTTATGTTTGTATTTGTTTCAGTGTGTCTCTTTCTTCTTCCCTCTCTCTCCACCTTCCATTTTGTGCCTGTATCCCTCCCTATCTCCTTGTCTCTCTCCCCCTTCCTCTCTCCTATGTCTCTTTCTCTCTCTTCACCTCTCCCTCCCTTTATCTATATTTCTCTGCTTCCATCTCTCACCCTACCACCTATATCTATACCTCCCTCCATCTCCCCCTATTTGTCTCTCTATCTCAGCCCCCCTAAGCACATGTCACACTTTCTATCTCTCACTCCATATATCTCTCTCTTCCTCCCTCCCTCTCTTTGTCCCTCTCTTCTTCCCTCTTGACCCTCCATCTATATATTTATCTTCCTTTATATCTCCTTCTTTATCTCTCTATATTAGCCTGCAAAAATACACTCTCTTTCTCCATATCTATCTATCTATATATCTATCTCCTCCTCTCTCTCTCTCCATTTATATCTCTATCTCCCCTTTTTTCTTCTTCTCACCCCAAAAATATACACACTTGTTATCCATATTTATATATCTATCTATCCCTCTTTATTCATCTAACTCTCTCTTCCCCTTCTCTCTCTTGCCTCCCTCTCTCTCTCTTCCCTCTTGCTCTCCTCTCTCCCTCACCATCTCTACCTTGTCACTCCCTATCTCTCTCCACCTTTCTCTCTTTATGTATTTCTTCCCTTCCAACTCCATCTCTCTCTCCACCTCTCTCTCTCCTCTCTCTCAAGTCCTCTCTCTCTCTTGCTTCCTCTCTCTCCTTTTCTCTCCCACCTACCTCTGTCTCCACCCCCCATCAGACACACTCTCTCCCCACTCTCCAATTTTGTCACTATCGCCTTCCATCTCTCCTTCTCAGCCTCCCCTCCTTCCACCCTCCATATCTATGTCTCCCTAACTTTCTCTTCCTCTTATTTCCCTATCTCTATCCTCTCATTTTCTCTCTCTTCCCTCGTCTCCTCTCTCCCTCATTCCATCTTCATGTCTCCATTTTCACTCCTCTCTCTCTCTCTCTCTCTCCACCTCTATCTGTCAATGTATTTTTTCTGCCCCCCCTCTATTTCCTCTTCCAAATCCATTTATCTCTCTCTCCCTCTCTCGTGATCTCTCCCCCCTCCTATCTCTCTTCCTTCCTCTCTCTCCTCGTCTCTCCCACCTCTATGTCTCTCTCCCCACTATATTCCCACTCCGTCTCACTCTATCTTTTAAATATGACCCCATTGTATTGTATTTAAGAAATTATCTAAATTAAAAAGAACATAATTGGTTGTAAAATATTAAACCTATATTTTGGATCAATCATGTCAAAGAAAGTACAATAATAAAAAAATTTAAAATAAAGTATCATATATAAATTTATGCATCTATCGTGGTTCTTTATAATATTATTTATATTATATAAATTTCACATATGCATATATGAAAGTATTCTCATTTTTAATTTATTAAAACCTCAATTTAATCTCTATGGAAATATTTTTAGAAGTAGTGAGGATGGAGGGTTTAGATATACCTCAAAAGAAATTATAACCTTTTTTCTTTTAGATTTAATTAAAAAAATGTTATAAAATTAAATTAAAATAAAGCATTTGTAAAATATTTTGATTTTGAAATAAGTTATGGTTTTTGGGCTTGTGGTATTGATAATCCT
>JAXQQM020071234.1:0-80382 GCA_034641835.2 Pinus albicaulis | reverse complement strand
AAAATCCTAGTGTGTCTTGATCTCTAAGGTCATCCTCTTTCTCTTTGTGTATCAAACTTTTTTTTTTGGTCTTAGTTTCTTTATGGTGTGCAAAAGTTCATCCCATTCTCTACGTGCTAAAAGTTAAATTTTGGTTGAATCTTTGATTCTTTGAGTCCATTAATTCATTGTTTGATGCTTGTATATTTGGAAAAAATATTTTTTTGCTGGTCATTAAGCATCATTTTTATGCCATGAAATAAACTGATATTTTGCATTCGTTTATTTTTTTATCTCAAAAATTTACTTTTCATAAGAAGTGGATTAGATTAAATTGCATTTGAAAATTCAGTTTTGTGATTATAATTAGACATTTATTATATTGTTTGGTGGTTTAAAAACTAAAAATTTCATTGAGTGCATTTATTTCAAAGTGCATTAAGTAGATTCTCATTCCATCGAAAAGTGCATTGAATGCATTCTCATTCATCAAAAAAAAAAAAAAGGAAATTGCACATAGATTACAGTTGCATATTTTTCAAAAAAAGAATTTTTGCATAGATTACATTGCATAGTTTGCATCTTTGAATGTTTTGACTTGAATTGGGATAGTTAAAGTGATTTGGTTAGGAAGAGCTTCCTTTACTGCATTTTTTTTGTTGCATCATTGTTTGAAACTTTTTCCTAAACTAGATAGCCTTCATTGAATTGAAAGGATCCTTTTCTCATGCTAGTTGCATTATAGGTATTTAGGTGACATCATTTTGAGCCTTGAAATTGAAAATTTAATCAAGATAAACCTTAAAATTTATTCAATTAACATTAGGGAGCATTTTAAATTAACACAAAAATCTAGAGGTCTAGGCTAGAGACGTGTTCCGACATCGTTAAGCATAGAAACTGTTGCTAATTGTCTATGTTACATTCTGGGGGTGATATCCCGTCCCACGTATGGAATTATATAGGACAATGCTGCACGTATGAAAAGTATGAGGGGATGCTTTCATCCTACAATCACACATTAGAAAATGCTACTACATACTGGACTCCCATGTACCGTCGAGTATATTTTGAGAGACCCCACTACGTTGCAAACCTGCCATAGGTAACCAAGCGACAACCTTGTAGACATGATACACTGAAAACAACATTCAGGGAGATTGGCTACCATACATTAAGTCCTTGGTTTTCCAAAGTTTATATTGTAGTTCAAAGATACTTGGTAATCCATTTTTCCTATATTAACCCTTTTTATTTTTGTTGTTAAATTATAAAATTTATTTTCCACGATAAAAATTTACCCATGTAGTACTACTTAGCAGATCTTAGGTTGAGAATAATGGTAAAAATTCCTGGGTTTACCAATAAAGGAATCCCCTTATATGGGAATCCTGGTCCTTTTCCTTTCTTTGGAAATGTTGGCAACATTGTCCCTCCAGAGATTAACCATTTTCTTTCCAGTTTGGTTATTTTCAACCCCCATGGTTCCAAATGTCCAAGCTACTTCGCAACTAAGTTACCCTCCACCTGAATAGTTTCAACCTCATGTTGATCCTAACCTTGACCCCTCACCTTCTTGACTTGTTTCTTCACCCCATTCTTCCTCTTCACCTGGTGAAAGTATGGATTCTAGTAACCAAGAAGCTAAAAAGAAGAAGAAGAGGAAGAAGAAGAAGAAGAAAAATAAGTAAGGGGGCAACCCAATGACCATCGATACTGATGAACGGATGCTGAAAAACCTTCCAATCAACCCCATAAAGTCAAATTCCCTTGAAAGATATGTAAGGGTGACCAAATTATTAGATATTTTCCTGGTATTCCCAAATTTTTAGAAGTGTGGTCCATTAGCCCAAATCGCCCTTTTTCATCGGGCTCTAGAGATCATGCTAGTGATAAGCCCTCAAATAGTGATAATAAGGCCCATGGGAAAAATGAGAAAGTTAAATTTCCCTTCAGGTTATGTGACGGGAGTCATCCCATTCACCTTTGTCCTTATATGGATGAAGCCTCCAAAGTCTCGGATAACCTTATTACTTCTCAACCTTGCCTTCTTGCTGGTTACTGAAAGCTTTCCCCTAATCCTCTACTAGTTGATCAAGTGATTGATCAGAAGTCATCTCTGGTTAATCCCATTTTCTTTGAAAGAGAATCTCATGAGTTTTTTCATAACCAACCATTGGTTGAGAAAACAGTCGACCCAATTCCACCTTTAGTTGGTCAAGTCTTTCCTGTAGAGACTGAACCTCATACCACTCAGGTTGTTTTTTTTTCTTCAGATTCCCATGAACTAGAGGGAAATCCTTTTATTCCCATGGTATAGGAGGGTGATCCTCCCATTCCTATAACACAAGGGGGCAGTTATCTTGTTCCCACAACACCCCCTCCAAGTAGTATGGCCACTTCCTTTGATTGGAGTCGACTGACAGGATATCATCTTCCTTCTTACATGCCCTTTGAGATCACAGTATAGGCCTAGAATGTGGATGTACCTAGCATGATAATAGATGAAGGTGCATCTATTAGTGTTTTGTCTTCAACTACTTGGAAATATTTTGGTTCTCTGTAACCAATCAACTTTTAGGGATCCTTCCTAACTTGCCTACTACTTTACGAGGGAATATTTTCTATATAGACATGATGGTTTTACAAGTCCCTTTAGATTTTAACTTTCTCCTTGGGCGTGACTATACTTATGTCATGGGAGCTCTTGTCTCTTCTCTCTTTCATGTGATGTGTTTCCAACATGAAGGAAGAATTGTGACCATTGGTCATATGTCATTCATTGGACCTAATTTGGCTCCCAATCAACCATCATCCCTTAATGGTTTTTACATGCAAGTGGTATCTTCTCCGTCACAGGTTAATTATCTGAACACCTATTCCATTACCACGTTTATTGATGATATAGTTAGTGATATAGTGCATCATGTGCTGGGGGAATTAGACCCTGATTTCCACAGTGTTGTTCTCCTATTTGATGAGAACATCCTGGAAGACATGACCTTTTATGGGCCATAATCAATGTTCGAAGTAGAGTTTCTTGTCTTGTGTCAAGCTCCTTAAAAAATGAAACAAGGTATCTAGAGCAGAGTTCCTTTTCTTGTGTCAAACTCCTTAAAAGATGAACCAAGGTATCTCAGAGCAAAGTTCCTTGTCTTGTGTCAATCTCTTTAAAAAATGAAACAAAGTCTCCCCAGTAGATTCCCTTTTCTTGTGTCAAGCCCCTTAAAAAATGAAGCAATCTCTTCAAATCATAGTTCATTTTCTTGTGTCAAGCTTGTTAAAATATGAAACAAGGTGTCATGAGCATAGTTCTTTTACTGTGTCAAGCTTGTTAAAAAATGGAACAAATCCCCTTTCAATTCGAGTCTTTAACTAGATCTCGTAAAATACCAGTCGATTGTTTCACTTGATCTCATAAATGAACCTTCATTCCATCCACCTGTTAGTAACCAGTAGTATACTTAGGTGAATGAAATGCAGCTTAAGGGGCTTGTACCTCGAATTGAGTCACCATGTTGGGGGCATGAAAAATTATTCCAAGCATAGTTTGTCTTTGTTTCAAGCTTATGTAAAAATGAAACCAACTTCAACCAGAGTTTACCATGTTCCAAGGTTGTGTAAAAATGAAACCATTTTGATTTTACCTCTCGTGATTGCCATTTTTTTAGCCTCTTTTCCAGATGAGCCTTGGTTTTCTCGTTCCATCATCACCATATGATTGGCCAATCTTACACTTTAACTTGGTTTTTTTACCCTTTTCTGAGGAATGGCCACGATGAGTGGTATTTTTACCCAACCTCTTGACCTTTGCATGATTTGAGCAGTTCCATCATGACCAGAACTAGTTGCTACCTTTTATACCACTCTTACTCTAGGAGGAGTCAAGTTTAAGCTCTTTTATAACTGTCAAAATATGAAAATATTTTCGAGTACTTGTCTTTTCGAACTCGTTAAAGTAAATGAATTGACGTGGTCTTAGTAGACGTTTACCTCTTTTTTGGGTTGAGATTAACTATTTATGAAAAATGAATACCTTGATTGAACATGGTCAAGAGGTTCTCTCGAATATTATTTTCTACCTTTTTTAATTCGAGGGATGATTTACGAAAAAGGACATGATGAAGTTTTCTTTTCTATTTCCTTTTCAGACTCCTTAAATATGAAAAGGGCATCGAGTTACTCTTACTTTGGACTCATTAAATGTTAAACGATGAAATACTTGTCACCATGAAGAGACCGAGTTCCTCTTTTGTAGGGATCGTTAAAATTACTAGGATGGATTAATTTGAAGAATGAAATTACATGCTCAACATATGCTATCTTCTTCATGCTGGCTATCAAAAATAAAGAGGTACTCGTTAGCAATAATGGGGTAAAATTGAAAGTGGAACATCTGATGTGTTTTGGGAAGCTTGTCACTCTTGAACATGACACTCATCCGGAGTTCGTGTTGTGTTGGGATATCCTTCATTCGTCATTTTTCCTTCCTAGGTTTTGGAAATCCATATGTCTCCTATTTGATCACCATTTTTTTCATCATGACCTTTGATCCCATTTGAGTCGAATGCTCCCTCACTTTGGAGTCGAGTCACCGATATGTTCAAGAGAAGTCCTTTTTATCTAAATCAAACATCCTCTGATTGTTTGACCTTCTCTATTATAATCATGAATCACTCCTATCAGATTGAGATATCCATTCTTTCATGTCAATGATGTGGGAAACATTATGGCCCTCATTCTAAGAATCACTTCCTGTTGACCTCAACTCATTATCTAGGAAGATGATTTAGAAAATCCTTTTCAGTACCTTGCAGCTTGCATGCCTCAATGGAAAGTTCTTCGTGTTCAATGATAGGTTCACATCACTGATCTTCAATCGAATGATTCTACAAGTGTTTGACTTCAACACATTTATTTAAACTTGTGGATTGTGTTTTTGTACCTTGAGGGCCATCGTCATCATTGGTGGTTTCTCTCGTGACTGTTAATTATTCTTATCTTTGATCGGTAATCAGGTAGTTTCTACAATGTTCAACATCAGCTCGTGTATTAACATGGTTAGATTCATATTCAGTGTAATTTGAGATCAAAACAAAGACCTTGGATCAAATTTGTTATTAGCCAGGCTATGTGGAGATTTGAGTATTCATGATTTTACACATGATCTTTTCTATACAGATGACTGCGACCATATCATGGATCCATTTCCATGATCTCCTTCAGAAGGATGGCTATGACCATGACGTGGGTTCATGTATTATTTTATGCCTGTGTTGGTGGATTTGGTGCACGATTGTACCAATCCACACTTGCTTAGTTGTTTCCTCTTAAGTTCCTGGTCATAGCCAGATAAACAAGAGAGTTATCAGGTTATTGAGCATGCCATAAAATAAAACATACTAGATAATGAAATAGCATGCATATGTAGAGAGAAAATAAAAGCTAAACTAAACAAATAACACAAATCTCATATAGAGTCAAAGAACACAATAATACCAATGATGGCATCTATGTCCCCTCTTATTGTGTGCTAGTAGGAATAAAATGTAGAATGTTTACGCACTTGCCAAGGGGCCCTTAGAAATAGGGAGTTCTAAGACCCAATGCAAGGAAGTTTTTACATCTGAGTTGCCTTGGTGCAAGGTCCCTCTCTTTATTCCAAAGGATTGGAATTTTTGGCTGGCCAACAACTGAATCCCCTCTCTACTTCTACTCCAGATCACACATTGCTAGATTTCCTGAAGTACTTTTGGCCAACATAACAATGTGCTCTCCATTTGTTCATCTCTTGGTGGCCTTTATATATGAATTCAAACTCTCCTTCCCTCTCTTGGTACATTAATGGATGGTGACCTAAGAGAGGGGGATTGTTGAGATTCAACAAGATGATGAGCTTAGTGAAAATTAAACACATTCACTAAGTGGGGCCCACAGGCTATTTTTAGGTGTATGTCTATTTTTAGACTTGGTGAGCATATTCTATAAGTTGCAGGATGCTATTTGTAGATGGTTGGTCAAATGTGAAAAATATATGAGATTCTATTTTTAGAGTATTTGGTGAAGTCTATTTATATATCATCAATCTAAAAATAGATACATGTCGATTATTATTAGCCCTTAATAATAATCCGACAATAAATATCAAATTATTCTCCTGGAGCACTTTATTTCAGTGAACGGATTTGGAAAATCAGTGGGCTGAAGCAATTACACAATTCCTAGGGTGGTTGGTGACTCATGCATGGAGGAATCAGTTAGAACTGAAGTGGCAAAGTTATGATAGAGTTGGAAGAGTAGTTATGGGAGTTTTTATTCAGTTTAACTCAGTTGTGATAGTTGCATCTAGTTCTAACTAAAAATACAATAGTGAGATTTTAGTGAATTAATTATTTAATTAATTCATAACTAGAGACTCACTCGCAACTGAACAAATACATCAATTAACTACTTGTATGTCAGTTCTAGTGGAGATCAAGTGGAGATATAGGTGAAAGGGTGAGATGGACTATCTGTTGTGACTATAATGATGCATTCAATGCATCTAACACACATTGGAGATGCCAATGAGGATTTCGTAGTCAAGGCAAGGCCAATTTGAATTCATTTATGGGTCATATTTATCAGGGATTGCACAGTGGAGGCAGGCTGTCAGGAGGCAAGAAATTGGTGCATAGATATGCAAAAGTTTCTGCATGACAATGTGTAATGATTGTTGATTGTACTGAGAGCTTGATGTACTAAGCTTTGTATGAGATTATTATATGATCCATTGATATACATAATATATGATAGTTAGGTTTTTCATCTTTAATCTTTCCCGTTAAATAACTATGTTTATTTGCGATTGATTTTCTTCATATGTGTTTGCAATTGGCGATTTAATTTCTGCAAAGAATTAAGTGGAAGGATTATATATTTAACATAAGATTAATTTTTTAGATCAGGAGAATCTAGTAATAATACCAGTATTAATAAATTTCTACATGGTATCATAGCAGTGTTAATCACTGGAGATTGCAATCTTGAAGAGGCGTTGATTTTTGTGCTAGTTGACAATTCGAATTTGCCGCTGAAATTTCTTGGTGCGATAGTTGAGTATTCATTGAAATGGATTTCAATAGGTTGTGGTTGGAGTATGCCCTTGAGGGTAGCTTAAAATACATAGCCTGGAAGGACAGGATGGAGGAAATGCTTGAAGACAATGTTCTAAAGGAGTTCATCGATAGCAATGTTCCTAAGCCTACTTCTAGCGATGTTGCATTACCTGACGCATGGCAAAAGAAGGTAGCGAAGACAAGAAGAATTATGTTGGAAGGTGTGAAAGACCATATTGTATCAAGCCTTCACAGTAAATACACTCCATTTTCAATGTGGAAGGCTTTGAAAGATCATTTCCAAAGCAACAACGACCATAGGAAGTTGGAATTGAAAGATAAGCTCAGAAAAATCAAAATGGAGAAGGGCGACAGTATTCCAAAATATCTCACAAAGTTTGTCCAATGTAGGGATGAGCTGGGGAGTGTGGGAATTATAGTTGCAGATGATGAATTGATGCGCTTGGCTCTCCTTGGGCTTCTGAAGAGTTAGCACAGTTACGAATACTTTGTTAATGGATGAGAGAAATTGTCATATTGGGAGCGAATTTGGTTGGATCTTGTGCAGGAGGAGATAAGGAGGAATACCGGGGATGGCTATTCATCAAAGAATTATGATGAAGAGAATGTAGCTTTAGCTACAAAATCAAAGAAATGGAAGGGGAATAAATCCCATCCAAAATCCGAGGCTAAAGGAAAGAAGCTGGATTTGTCCAAGGTGAAGTGTTTTCACTGTTACGAACATGGGAATCTCGCCACTAACTACCCACAGAAAAAGAAGAACAAGAAGGTTGTTGGAGCTACAGCGGGTGAGGCCTTAGCCTCGCAATTTAAACTTGATTTCACTTTGATCGCATGCTTGGTTTCAAGTGCAATGGGATCGGTGTGGTATCTTGATAGTGGTGCTTCCTTCCATATCACGGGAGACAAGGAGTTGTTTAGTGACTTGGAGGAGAAGGATCTCCAAGTGCATATAGAGATGGGCGATGATGGTAGATACAGTGCGACCAAAATTGGAACCATTTCCTTTAAGAGGGAGTCAGATAAACCACTTATGTTGAAAGATGTTATGCATGTGCCAGGTCTGAAGAAGAACTTGGTATCGATTTCTATGTCATAGGACAAAGGTTATGATGTTGTTTTCAATGAGGGAAAATATTTCTTGTGACATAAAACAATAGGTCAAACCAAGAGGATAGGGATTCGAGTTAAGAATATCTACAAGCTGGAGGTAGATGGATGCGCTGCAATGATGGGCAAAGCAGAAGAAGTGGTGAGCTAGGATGAGGGCGAATTATGGCACAGGAGATTGGGCCATCTTCACCATGGTGCCTTGAAGATTTTGCAACATCTTTCTACCGGACTTCCCAAGAGTACTCTTGTGTAGTCATATCAGTGCAAGGGATGTACTATGGGTAAGTTTGTGAAGACCACCTTTCATGAGAAGGAGAACCGTGCTTCGATGATCCTGGAGAGAATTCACATAGACATGTGTGGACCTTTCTCGGTTGCTTCAACAGAAAAACACAAGTATTATGTTATATTTGTTGATGACTATTCTCATAGATGTTGGATCTTCTTCATGCAGAAGAAGAGTGAAACATTCTCAAAGTTCTGTGAGTTTAAAGCATTAGTGGAGAAGGAGTCGGGGAAGCAAGTGAAGGCTCTGTGGAGCGATAATGGTGGTGAATATATCTCGAATGAATTCAAATACTTCTGTAGCAAAGAAGGAATTCGAAGAGAACTCATAGTGCCTCATAAACCATAGTATAATGGGGTCACAGAGAGGAATAACAGATCGATCATCGGTTCTGCATGACTAGGGCCTACCAATGCACTTGTGGGTGGAAGAATGCAACACTACGGTTTATGGGCAAAACCATTGTCCTAAAAAATTACTTGGCATGAGTACACCTGAAGAATATTTTACTAGTAAGAAGCCTGATATATCTCATTTGAAGATCTTTGGCTCATCTATTTACATTCATGTGACAAAGGATGCTAGGAAGAAGCTGGAGTCGACTACAGAAGTTAGGATATTTGTGGGGTACATAGAAACACCCCATAATTATCGTGTGTATTTTCCAAACAGTCAGATGAATGTGGTGTGACGGGATATAAAATTCAATGAGGTGAAAGCCATGAAGTTGTCACTTGAGAGGGAGCTACACTTGCATGCAGAGGAGGAATTTTTTGTTCCCAAAGATGAGCCTCTAGACGTGTATCAACCACAGGAGGAGATTCATGGAGTGGAGGAGTCCACTCATGCAGAATCAAACATCAGAACATGCAGAAAGCGTACCATAGAAGCTGAGAGATTGAAGCTTGATGCAGCATAGAATTTAGGAGTCCCTACATCACAGCGCAGACAGAGACAGTCACCTGACCGATTCACTGGATACATGGCTCTCATGATCAAGTGTATCATGACAGAGCCATATTCTTTTGAAGAAGTAGTGTAGGAGCCCACATGGGTAGATGCCATGGTGGAGGAGTATGACTCCATTGTCAAAAACAATGCTTGGGAGATTGTTCCAAGGTTGGTTGGTAAATCAGTGGTAGGATCAAGATGGATCTACAAGTTAAAACAAGCAACTGATGGGAGCGTTGAGAATTATAAGGAAAGATTTTTTTATCGGGGCTTATCATAGATCGATGGGATTGATTATGAAGAAACCTTTGCGCCTATTGCACGGTATTCTTCCATAAGGACCATCCTTTCTCTCTCAGTGCAGATGGGTTGGAACATTCATCAGATGAATGTGAAGACTGCATTCGTTAATGGGATCATTGAGGAAGAAGTGTACATTGAGCAGCCTAAAGGATTTGAGATCTTCAGCAGCAAGTCACATGTGTGTAGACTCAAAAGAGCATCATATGGGTTGAAGCAAGCCCCTCGTGCTTGGTACACATGGATCAACAACTATTTCACTGGACTTGGCTTCACCAAGAGTGAGGCAGATGCAAACCTATAAAAAATTGTGGTGGAGGGTAAGATTTTAACCATTTTTATTTATGTTGATGATCTAATACTAATGGGTGATGAGCAGTTGATACACTCATGCAAGGCAGATCTTGAAAAGGATTTTGAGATGAAGGGTTTGGGCCTCCTTCATTATTTCCTTGGATTGGAAATATGGTAGCAAGAAGGTGAACTCTTTGTGTCTTAGGGAAAGTATGCTCAGGAGATACTTGGTAAGTTTCACATGGAAGATTGCAAGCCCATAGATACTCCTCTTCCAGGAAATTGGAGGAAAGAGGATGGTACAATGACAAAGGTAGTGGATGCTGCTGTTTATCAACAGTTGGTGGGTTCGCTCATGTATTTAGTTAGTACAAGACCAAACATATGCTATGCGGTGAACCAGATTAGTCAAGCAATGGTTAAGCCTACCAAGCTCTTTTGGAAGGCAGACAAGCATGTCCTGAGATATCTCAGGGGAACATTTGAGTATGGTTTATGGTACAGATAGACGGATGAGGTGAAGTTGCATGGCTTCACGGATGCAGATTGGGCAGGCATCCCAATGGACAGAAAGAGCACATCAAGAGGGGTTTTATGTATCGGTTCTACAACAATTTCTTGGTACAGCAGGAAACAAAGATATGTGGCACTCAGTTCAATGAAAGCAGAATACATGGTAGCAAGTCAAGATGCATGTGAGGCTATCTAGATGAGGAAGATCCTAATTGGTTTGTTTGGTTCTCATTTAGATCCTACAACGATACATTTTGATAATCAGAGTTGCATTAAACTCTTAATTAATCCTGTGTTTCATGATATATCTAAGCATACAGATATTCGATATCATCATATCAGAGATTGTGTGCAGCAGAAGATCATGTTGCTTCAGTACATTCTTACGGAAGATCGGGATGTAGATATTCTGACGGAGGCACTCAGCAAGAGAAAATTCGAATACCATAGAGGTAGGATCTGGGTGAAGGATAATCCCTATCTTGTTGAGAGGGAGTGTTGAGATTCAACAAGATGATGAGCTTATTGAAAATTAAGCACCTTCACTAAGTGGGGCCCACAGGCTCTTTTTAGGTGTATGTCTATTTTTAGACTTGATGAGCATATTCTATAAGTTGCAGGATGTTATTTGTAGATTTTTGGTCAAATCTGAAAAATAGATGAGATTCTATTTTTAAAATATTGGGCGAAGTCTATATATAGATCGTCAATCTAAAAATAGATGCATGTAAATTATTATTAGCCCTTAATAATAATCCAACAATAAGTATCAACTTATTCTCTTGGAGCACTTTATTTCAGTGAACATATTTGGAAAATCAGTGGGCTGAGGGAATTATGCAATTTCTAGGGTGGTTGGTGACTCATGCATGGAGGACTCAGTTAGAACTGAAGTGGCAAAGTTGTGACATAGTTGGAAGAGTAGTTATGGGAGTTCTTATTCAATTTAACTCAGTTAAGTGAGTTAAACTTAGTTGTGCTAGTTGTATCTAGTTCTAATTGAAGATACACTACTGAGAGCTTAGTGAATTAATTATTTAATTAATTCATAACTATAGAATCACTTTCAACTGAACAAAGACAACAGTTAACTACTTTCATGTCAGTTCCAGTGGAGACCAAGTGGAGAGATAGGTGAAAGGGTGAGATGGACTATCTGTTGTGACTATAGTGATGCATTCAATGCATCAGACACACATTGGATATGCCAATGAGTATTGCATAGTCAAGGCAAGGACAATTTGAATTCATTCAGGGGTTTTCCTCAGCAGGGATTGCGCAGTGGAGGCAGGCTGTCAGGAGGCAAGAAATTGGTGCATAGATATGCAAACATTTTTGCATGAGAGGGTGTAATGATTGTTGATTGTAATGAGAGCTTGATGTACTAAGCTTTGTATGAGATTATTACATGATCCATTGATATACATAATATATGATAGTTGGGTTTTTCAGCTTTAAGATTTCCCGTTAAACAACTATGTTTATGTGTGATTGATTTTCTTCATATGCGTTTGCAATTGGCGATTTTTTTTTTTTTCCGCAAAGAATTAAGTGGAAGGATTATGTATTTAACATAATTTTAATTTGTTAGATCAAGAGAATCTAGTAATACTATTAGTATTAATAATTTTTTACAGGGCTGATTCCATTGTGTGCCACATTATTTCATTATGTGCCCCCTTGAGGTCCTAAGGAGGCTTGGGTGGCTATCCTTGGATGGCCTTAAATGTGGGATCAATTTCCTAGAGAGTGCCTTGTGGCCTTGGAAATTTACTTCCTCCACTCTCAGGTTTCTGTGGATTTTTGAGTGAAAGCCATGCAAAGGCGTGCCTATTGAAAAAAATATGCGCGAAGGCGCATTCTGCTGGCTTCTTGAGTGCGCAATTTGATTTTTCTTCTGGACCTTAGAGATTTTTTAGATTCTTAAGATTCTCTAATGTGCCTCAGCCCTGTAAATCCTTCTGCCTGAAATTTACTAATGTCATATTTTCTTGTGTGATTTTCCAGTGATAATAGTTTCCCCCTAATGTGTGAGGTCTAGGAAGAACTGCATATCCAAAATACATTATAATTTATTTTTTGTGTACTGTGCGAAGAGAGAGAGAGAGAGAGAGAGAGAGAGAGAGAGATAGATGCATGTAACAAGTAATTGGAAACTCCTTACAATGGGTTGAAGAGTGACCATGTACTATGGGAATCCTGCAAGAAATGGTATGATACAATAAATACAATTTTTCTATGAGGCAGGCAAGTCCCATGCTCCCGATGCTTTGGCTAGTTAAACAAATATATTTGATAGATTCAAATTCTGTTTGTGTCACTATTATGGTAGTGATCTGCTGGTTGATGAGGACGATGGATGATTCCATTAGGGGTGTTTTTTATTTGACAATAGGTGGAATGTGGAACCCATATGCGTAAAATTGGTATGGTATATAAATGTGCATCGTATGCATGCGTATATGACTGGGACCTTCCCATGTAATAATTGCTGAAAGAGATGCTTATAAAGGCACGAGTCTTTGACAAATTTGATAAAAGTGCAATGGTTGTAAGGTACGACACCATCTTGACATGAAAGTTTGTGTTGTAGTCGAATGCTAAGAGGATCGATGACATTTGTGGGCAATGACGTCTCCCATAGTGCCACTCGAGGATGTCCCTTTTGTGGTGAGGGGTGATCCAAGGTACCACTTCCTTTTTGGAAAATATGTGTTGACCTCGAAAAAAAGGAAGCCTCAACTGAATGAGAGAGTCACTGATGAAAGGGATCAGGATCTTGGATGTGATAGTTTTAACATAGGCATGCTGGCGAGGGGTGACTGAAAACTAATGATGGGGATTTAGTGGCCCAAGATCGGAGTATAAAAAGCAGCTTAGCGGCAGTCATAACTATTTCTGATGGGGAAATCCCTAAATTCAGTAGGACGTCCAGGGTGGGTATATATTCGTTATGAATGTCATGGTGGCTTATGTGTGAAGGGTGTGATACTTTGAACAAGGGTGACTAGGGACTGTTGCCATGGGAGAAAAAATGGATGGATGAGTGGGGGACATGGTTCACCGTTTTCAGTCTCTGTACATTTACCAAAATAATGAAATAATGGGGTTTGGATTGTACAAAATACAGAGACGAGTGCCCTAAAACATGAAAGTGTTCACTCACTGATGATGTGAGGAAGGTATTTTTTTGAGGGTTGGGGCCCCATTGGTTGGTCTCATGTGTGGGGTTGATGAAGCAGATGGAAAATGTCATAGATGGGCTATGCTGATGGAGGTATGGTAGGCCAAATGAGAGGCATGGTGGTTTGCTTTCAATCTGCTTGTAAAAATTGGTAGTCCGGGAAAGGGGTTTTATTTTGATATGGTAAAACTTTACCTGATGCATAGTGGGTGAATGGGCATGAGGTGCTTTTTGGACTAAAGTGGTATGGCCATGGCGTCATGATTTTTATGATATATGATCTACTATGAATGACAAGTGCTATGGAGGGGAGGCTCTACCGACTAACGAGGATGTTTATCCTGTGCAAGGTGGGGTGATGATAAACATGGTTGGGTGCTTGGAACCTATGGTTAATTCTTATGGTGTAATGATGTCAAGATATGCAGATGTTTTATGGGACTCTATCATGCTGAGGGTAGAATGATACCTACTTTGGAAATTTCAGTGGATGGAGAAATGGATGGTTTGCACAATACCTGCAACAAGAATACCCCCAGTGAAAGGATTTTCTTTATTCAAATATTATTAAAAGGCATGTGCTAAAAAAGAAGATGAGAGAGGGCATACCTGTCGGCACTGAAAAATTATTTTTTTGGAGGCATGAATGTGTGGCACCTCCTTTGAGCATTATGAAGTGTTGATCATAGTGTTGCTTTCGGTTCTATAATTGGGCATTCTGAGCTCTCGTTATGGTCCTCCAAATATTCCAAAAAGGGCAACATATAGGCGAATATGGCTCAATTCAGTTAATTTGTGTCATTTGAGTGTGTGAGGTTTTGAGATTTCAGAGGCTTTTGCGGAGTTGTTCTTGTCGTTGCGGTCAGCTTGAGTACCTAGGACTTGCGATTCTTAAGGCAGGTAGGCCCTATGACATCTTGAATTTTAATTTTTTTAGTGTGTCAATGTTAGGGTCTGTACAAGATGGGCTTGTACGGATCCCAGGTCAGCTTTTGCCTTGACTGCGCGAGTGATCAAGGCACATGCGTGCAAGTTTCGCACAAAATTAAGGGCTTTGCGGGAAATTATCGCCCCTGTACTAGATTTTGGCGTGCCCTTTCCACATCTGTGATAAAAAAAAGACGTACTACTCTCGTGCCTCTCTGTGGAACAAGCATGCGAAGGGGAAAAGAAAATTTTTGATTTTTTTTTTTTTGGAAATTTTATCAATTTTTTGGTGCTTTTAGTGTCACCAATGTGTGCCTGTTTGATGACAGGATGTTGTGGAGGGAGAGGGATTGGCCTCATCTCTGGGCTAATTTGGCCATTGATGCTCATGCATGTCAGCAGTTGGCACGGTGGGGTCTTCTCAAATTTATGGAGAATGACCTCTTACGATCACAAGATCATCTTCTGCGTTACCTGATCTGATGATGGAACATGCGACACAAGGTCATGGTGTTGCGGGGGTGTGACCTTACTATCTATCCGGAGATGGATTACTACTTTCTAATCGGGCTGCTGCCTCAT
This sequence comes from Pinus albicaulis, assembly GCA_034641835.2. Classification (NCBI taxonomy): domain Eukaryota; kingdom Viridiplantae; phylum Streptophyta; class Pinopsida; order Pinales; family Pinaceae; genus Pinus; species Pinus albicaulis. The sequence goes on along the minus strand of JAXQQM020071234.1, from coordinate 65,135 downwards.
GGTGAGGCACTTCCTTATCCGCTTCCCCCTGGGAGAGTGGATCTTGAGCAGTTTCGAGCGGGCCATTGTGACGAGGCACCCCTTACGAAGGGGTGCATATTGATAGCTTCTATGAATGACCTGGACAAGCAGTGTGCTCTAGCTTCTATTGTGCGACTAGTGGGGTTGTCTGTGCCCAATCAGGCATTGGGCCCACATATTGGTGTTTTGCGCCGGCTGAGGGCCAATTTTTTTTTTTATTTTTCCCATTTTTGTTATGATGGGATGCTAGGTCATCTTTCCAAGGTCCAGGATGGATCTAAGCTCTTTAAATATGCTAGCATTCTGTGTAGCATCATGTGTGAGTGGGTGGTGTTGCTGAGACCTACGATGGTTGTACATGTTGGGGGCCTCAAGAGCCTCGTATGAGGAGGTGGGCCCTATGATGCCTCGTGGAGCTGGAGGTAGGGAATTATTGGAATGCCACCATGAAGGCTTGGTTTGAGGCCAATCCTCAAGTTTTTTTGTCATTCCCTTATGCGGGGACGGACTTCTGAGGAGACCCAGACATGGGTCTTCCTGCAGGGTACGCGTGGGGGCCAGTAGGTATGTTTTTGTGTTTTTATTCTACATTTACTTGAGTATTTACGTTTTTATGTGTATTATGATGACACTAACATAGTTTTGTTACTCCTGTAGATGTTGGAGAGGTCAGACGCCCTGTGGATTGGTTGGTGGGACATCAACTGATTTATAGGCCTCGAGGTGTTCCTCGCATAGGCGAGGGACAGGGAGGAGCTATGGTATAGCCTCAGGGTGGAGCACCTGGAAGGGAGACTGGTCCTTCAGGGTAGGGTAGCAGCTTGGTTTCTTCCGAGAGTGCTGCTGAGCAGGCTTGTACTAAGGTGGTAGAGGCTCGCGTTGTAGAGTTGACTGAGTAGGTGGTAGCTCTAGAAGTCAGAGCCTAGGTTTTAGAGGATGCATGGGGTCGAGTGGACTGCTTGACCCAGGGGATGCCTACTTGAGTCTTCATGGATGACCTCAAATATGCATGAATAGAGACTCTGATGGCCCAGGAGAGGGGCTATCAGTTGACTTTGCACTGAGTGGCGATCTCTATTATGAAAATGGTGCCAGTTTTGGTACCGGGGTTGGCTGTGGGTCCAGGTGCCCCACCTAGGGGAGCACTGCCCTAGAGTCTTATTGTACATAGGGAAAGCACCCATTATGAGGATGCTTTCCTTATTTTTGTCGACTTGTATATTTTTATATTTGGGCTGACGTACGGGTCAGAGAAACTATATTTTTGTACTCACACACAAATTGTTTGGTATATATGAGAGAGATATATTTTGCGGCTCTACATGGTGTCCCTTGTTTGGTGTTTTTTTATGGATTATTTTATGCTGATGGATATCTATGTTTTCTATGTTTTTTATTTTATTTTATGTATGATGGTTTATTCGATATGCATTCCAATTTAGAATATTGTTAGCTATGCGATCAACTGTTTGGTTTTGAATTCTTAGTACATGTGTGAATGTAATGTGATCAAACTATCAGTTTAATATTTTTACACGCAAATATTTTCTAAACATATGTGAATCTCGTACCTCAAATTCTTGGTTTAACTGTAATACCACTAATAGGGAATCGAGGTAGATATGCATATGGCATATGCCCTGATTGAGGGCGTCATATTCTTCCTAATGCTTTGTGACTGAGCCGATGCATACACCATTAGTGCAGAATAGCGATCAGTCAGGTTGGTAGATGACCTAGGCAGCTGTTGCTAAACTTTGAGACCATCACGATGCTCCATCGACGAATTGAATGTAATGGTCGGGTTGTTAATCCATTGTGACACTGGAGCATGGTTTGTGACAAGTATTTTGGTCAAAAATTTAAATTTTTTGTTTTGTGTACTTTGACTCTAGGGGTGGGAATTCTTGGCCCTTATGGGTAGAATTTCTTGAGGTAAATGTTGTTCACGGGGTTGTTGAGGCATGTTCCGTTCATATCTATCAAGATTTATGCCCCCTTTAAGAGACAATGTTCTATGATGTAGGGTCCTTTCCACAAATTTTCAAACTTTCCTGGCCCTAGAGCTTCTTTTGCGACATCGTAGCGGAGGACAAACTCTCCCTTAGTGAATGAATGAGGGTTGATGTGGTGGTCGAATGATGCTTTTACCCACTTCTTGTGGGCCTCATTGTGTTGCAGCGATTTCTGCCAACTTTCATCGGTGTAATATAGTTGTACTAGACACTTTTCTAGGGGTTGGGTATCATTGAGAAGTTCGATGGTGGCATGTAAATTCAGGATCTCGCGTTCTATGGGAATCACAGCTTCGACTCTGTATACCAAGTGGAAGGGTGTGAAACTAGTCGATGTTTTCACGGTCATGTAGTATTCCCATAGGGTGGAGAAAAGAAAGTGTTGCCAATTTGTTTTTTGGTTATTCACCATAAGCTATAACATAGTTTTGGGGAATTTATTCATAGCTTCTACCTATCCATTGGATTCAGGGTAGTATGGTGATGCGAATTAATGGGTGAATTAGAGATGGTGAGATAGATCTTAGAAAAATTCATTTTCAAAGTGTTTCCCATGGTCAGAGACTAACTCCTTGGGAACAAAAAACCAAGCAATGACATGGTTAAACAAAAATTGTGCGGCGGTTTCTGCGGTGTTGTCATATATGGGCATAGCCTCTGCTCACTTGGTGAAATAACCGACAACCACGATGATGTATTTGTGATTTCTCGACGATGGAGGGTTGCAAGTCATGAAGTCGATCCCGCATTTGCAAAAGGGATTAGCAACGATGACAGTGTGCAGGGGCGCGGGAGGGGCTCTTGCCTTATGAGCGAAGTGCTGACATCATTCGCACCTCTTGACTGCTGAAATATAGTCACAAAATAACATGGGCTAGAAATATCCTACTCGTAGGAATTTTTGTGTGGTGGCCATTCCGAAAAGGTGGCTACTGCAAGTTCCATTATGGAAGTCATTAAGGGCTTGTTTCGCTTGGTCGTAGGTAAGGCATCGACATAAAATGGTGTCAATGAGAGAGGGAATACCTATCGATACTGAAAATTTATTTTTTCAGAGGTCTGAATGTGTGGAACCTCCTTTGAGCGTTATGAAGTGCTGATCACAGTTTTTCTTTTCGGTTATGTAATTAGGGCTCCTATGCTCTCGTTATGGTCCTCCAAAGATTCTGAAAAGGGTGACATATAGGCGAATATGGCCCAATTCATTTCATTTGTGTCATCTGAGTGTGTGAGGTTTTGAGAGGTCAGAGAATTTCGCAGATTTTTTCTTGTTGTTGCGGTTAGTCTGAGTATGTGGGACTTGTGACTCTTGGGTCAGTCTGAGTACCCTAACTTCTGCCAGAGGTTCTTGGACATGATGCATGTGGATGCACCTTCGTCAATAATACATTGGTGGATGGTGATGTTCTGAAATGACACTAGTATTTGGAAGGTGACCATCGAAGGAAGCCTAGGTGTGGCTTTATCTAAATCGAAAGCCATTAGGCATGAATCGACAGGGTTGATGGAACCTAATGTGGAAAGTAGGGATTTGTTTTGTTTTGGGCATGATTGTAATACCTCCAAAGCTGACATGGAAGCATGAGATTGGGCTCAATCATCCACAATGCTATAGTTATGGGCCACTTTGGAATGGTTTCATGCTCGCCTAGTTGGTTCCTTAGCCATTTTTGGCATAAGTTCAATAGGCATCTTTGATATGGTCAAAGGTGTCATTGGTGCACTTGTACTAGCCCCTGATGAATTGGTGTTTGGTGGGGTATTATAATTTCAGTTCCAAGTCTGAAAAAACATTTCTTCGCCACTCATGTATATTTCATGGTTGTTTTTTCCGGAATCGTAGAGAGTTTTTTGCCACTGCTAAGTCCTAACTATCTCTTGATGGGGGAAAGGATCTTGCATGACGATTGTCTGCTGTGAGGATCCCCCTTGTCCGTGGTTACCTTGAAGCTTCTTTAGCTCAAGGAGATTAGGACAATGGTGAGTTTAATGAGTGTACTCACCACGAATTGAATAAGAGTGGTTGGTTTGAAGATTCTACATCTTGTTTTGACCTTGGGAGTTTCTTGGCTCCTGGTTTTGATTTCAATTGGAGTTACCTCCAACTTGAGATCGCGGAGGGTGTTTTTGGTTGTTGCCCCCCTATCCAGGATTTCCCTTTGGCTTGTTTTTTCCTTTTTTCCTTTCTGTATTAAGATGATATCTTGTATTCTCCTGATTGTATGGTCGGTGCGGTTGTGGTTGGGAAGGTTACACAAAGTTGAACTGTGCATTATTTTTCATGGTTGGGTTTGGTGTTGGGGAATGGGCGTATTGTAGTCCTTTTCATTGTTTTATGAATGTATGTTGGGGTAGAGCTCTTCCGTCAGCATGTATAGCTGCGTATTAGGTCTCCTGAGCCAAAGGATATGGACCTCCCTATTGATGGTGGTACGATGACGCCCTATTGGTCATGTTTTGAGAAGGTTCATGATGACTCTGATAGCTGGGTTGCGATATTTTTTGGTTAGAATCATATTCATAACCTAGGTACTAAACCCTGTTGCTTAGGTGATTTTGGGCCAATGACCTGATCAAACTATTTGCGGAGTTCAACGTGCCTGTAAATTTTTTGTAAGTTTGCAGGCATGGGGCATTAGGTAAGATATTGTAAATATATCCTGACTGCATATAGATCAGCTTGACCTCTTGAGCCTTGCTGATGGCGTCCTCTTCGGATATGGGATTTTGTTTTTCCACGTCCTTTGAAATCTCTGCAGTGAGATTTTTTAGGAACAGGTCTAACAAAACTTGATCGTTGACTTCGGATTTTCACAAACTATGACGTCGCTGCCATTCATGGAGATGGTCCGAGATATGGAAAATGGGTGTCTACCTAAAATGGGTCAAAAATTCCATCCCTGAATCGTGGTGGATGGGTAACTGAAAATAGGTAAGGAACATAGTAGCAAGGGCGCTAAAATTTCCATGTGTAGTAGCTAGTTTCTCCACATACCATTTCGCATTTACCCCAGTTAGGGTGCGTTGAAATAGTCTCATTTAAATAGTATCGTCAATGATGCTATTAGATGAACACCATAGGTGGAAATTAATAACATGATTTCCACGGTCTTCCGCTTGCTTCCCTTATAACTTTGGAATGTCCGAAGGGAGCTTTGTGGGCTTGACTGGCAATGTATGGTTGTGTGCAATATGGTCGTTTGTTAGTTTGGTTAAATATGGTAAGTTTAACGAAGCTAATAAAGGTGACTGCGAGTTGGTAGCCATTGCACACTGTGAAGACACAATGTTCTGGTTGGATATAGGGTTTTTCTGTGACATACCCAGGTGTGAATTCACCTGGCTTCTCAAATGGGTAGCACTCCTCTTCCCCCTAGGGGTTTTGGGAGGAGTGGAATGTGGCGACCCTGTGGGGGTGCCCACTGGTGTGGCGTTGGGTGACCAATGAGGGTTCCTAAGTAATGATGCCCCAATAAAAGATGAACCAATAAGGGTGGCAGTGTTCCATCTTTGACGCCTAAATAGCGAAAGACCTGTAACCCCTCTTGGTAATGGGGGGAGGTCCAAAAGACGTCTAGATCGATGTGGTCCCATTGGGTTTGTTCTGGTATTGAATAGGTATGGTTTTGGAAATATTAGAGAGGATAGAGATTATAATCAAAGAAAAAATCTGCATACATAAAACAAAGTGAAAAAGATAATTTTCCATTTAGATTAATCCTATGTGACCAATCGATCAATACATATGGTTTTTTGATGTTTTTTACGTATGATACTCAAATCCTATAAGACCTAATCATCCTCACATGCTCAAATGTAACTAGGCCTTGAGAAGATATCTTGCGAATGCTGGCACAACGTCCCGAAAGAATTGACGACACCCCCAGTCAACAGAAGAAAATCGACCAAGGAAAGGATAAAGGATCTAGTGCTGCATGCACCATCACCTATAGGGAAGGATGCCCTAGTTTTGGCCACTAAGTACTATTGTCCCACGTGAGCATTCAAGTCTTGAGCTTCTTGGTAATTCAGCTACCAATACTGAGTATTAGACAGGTCAGGTAGCCCAGGATAATACCGCACACACTCGGCCTAAGATTAACCCCCTCTAAATCGGGTCTCTATAGCACTCGAGTTTTCCTTTCCGTGGGTGGATAGATGAATTTAAAAGTTCCCTATAAAGTCAACTAATATGTTTCAAGATGTAAACTAACCAAGGAAACTTATTGGATGCATACCCCCTTGGTCCTAACTTAAACTATAAATTCTCTTGTGGCCCCTGTGGGGAGAGTTTAATGATTTTAGTTAAGTTAGTTTTAAGGTGGCTTTGATTCACTTAGAGTGTGAAAGTGTGTGAAGAAGAGGTGAAAAATCAAATAGTTTTAACATATGGATATGCGGTGATCCTTTTCAAATCCCCTATTAAGGTGTGTTTGGTTTTTCCTTTCTCAAAAGCAAAACATGTGTGGATATGGGCCGCTTACAATGTCGCCTAGTTAATCTAAATGATCAACTAAAGGGAGATGGAAAATTATCAGCAGAGAGTGTTCATATGCTTTCCTAGGGTCACCCAAGGGTGAAAAGGAAGCATAGATTACTTTTTCTCTAAGGATAATTAAATCCTAGTCTCGAATCCTAGTGTCAAAAATTGAACTAAAATTAATGGCTTTAAACTAGGAAAATGAAAAAAATTTAGCTAAGCATGTGTGAACTAGGGCCATTTACTTTGGCTAATTACCTATATGTTTTTGGTGTCTAAATTCACTAAACATAAATTATTTCAGAATGCAAGTTAATTTACCCCTACTTAAACTATGTGTTTACTTTGCAAAAATAAACTTTGAAATTTTAAAACTAACACCTAAAACTATTGAAATGCAGCCAAGAGTGAGTTTTAACAAGTCATGGGACACCTCACATAGTGCTAGCCTATTTCTTATGGGCTTCCAGTCAACTTACAAATAGGAAATGAAGGGAAATAGTAGAAATTTTTTAACTTTAGTTTCCGCGCGCAAAAGACTCACACAGGCGTGCAGTCTACGTGCAGGTCACTACTAAACACACGTGGTCGGGTGCGTCTGTATGTGTAAAAGGCACGTGAATTTCATGCAAATTTTTTTTTGGAGCTTCTGAGCTTCAACCTCTCGCTGAGTGTGAACAAACAGAGAAGAAGAGAAAAGGGTTTGTTCAAGCCAAAATCTAGAGCAAAGAAAGATGTATATGCAAAAGGCACAACCACATTAACTAGGAAGTAAAATTAGTGGAGTTGCTAATCCTGTGTTGGTGGATTTGGTGCACGAGTGTACTAATCCACACTTTCTTAAGAGGAGTGGTTTTTTCCTCTTAAGATCCTGGTCACAGGCAGATAAACAAGAGAGTTAGCAGGTTAGTGGACATGCCATAAAATAAAACATACTAGATAATGAAATAGCATGCATATGTAGAGAGAAAAAAAAATATACTAAACAAATAACACAAAGCTCGTATAGAGTCAAACAACACAATAATACCAATGATGGATTCTATGTCCCCTCTTATTGTGTGCTAGTAGGAATAAAAGGTAAAACTTTTACACACTTGCTAAGGGGCCCTTATAACTAGGGATTTCTGAGACCCCATGCAAGGATGTGTTTACCTCCAAGTTGCCTTGGTGAATTGTCCCTCTCTCTACTCCAAAGGATTGGATTTGTTGATTGGCCAAAAACTGAATCCCCTCTCTACTTCTGCTCCGGATCACACACTACTGGATTGCTTGAAGAAATTTTTGCAAGCATAACAATGTGCTCTCCCTTTGTTCATCTCTTGGTGGCATTTTATAGATGAATTCAAACTCTCCTTCCCTCTCTTGGTACATTGATGGATGGTGACCGAAGAGAGGGGGATGATTCCATTCTGTGCCACATTATTCCATTGTGTGCTCCCTTGAGGTCTTAAGGAGGCTTGGGTGGCTATCCTTGGGTAGTCTCAAGTGTGGGATCAATTTCCTGGAGTGTGCCTTTTGGTCGACGGAAAGTGACTTATGCCACTCTGAAGTCCGCGCAGCTTTTTGAGGGAAATCCACGCAAAGGCACACGTATCAGAGAAAAATGCATGTGAAGGTGCATTCTGTTAATTTCTTGAGTGCGCAATTTGATTTTTCTTCTGCACCTTAGAGATTTTTTAAATTCTCTAGATTCTCTAATGTGCCTCAGCACTGTAAATCCTTCCGCTTGACATTTAATAAGTGATATTTTCTTGTACGATTTTCTTGTGATAACAATTCCTATTGAGAAATGTCATTTATTGTATTTTTTTTATTTGGTAAGTTTCCTAGCGGTAATCCGAGTTATTTGACTTGGTTCGTAAATCATTTCACCCATCACTCTTCATTCTGACTTCATGCTTTAGGGGGCATCTATTACACAGTAATTTGTCACCCTGACCACTTCCCGTCCCTGATCCTAAATTTCCCCATGACAGGTCTTGTGCAGTATATCCACCTGGGAAAATACACAAAGATATCCCCTAAAGAATCAGAGAAAGATTACTTGAAGGATCACTGGAGAAATTTGGTCAAAAACCTAAATTTCTAGGTCAGCACACTTCTCTAGTGGCATGCTCATGCTGACGGCATGTTGATAGTTCTGGCTTAGCACTGTCTACACCCTTTTTTCTGGAAAAACCATGCTGATCCCTTTCTGGCAGTGTTTCCTCAAAATGAAGGAGAAGCTTCGAACTATAGAAGCTCTAGGGCAGCGATTTGGTTGTTGTTCGATGGTGATAGGGCCGAGCTCTCTAATTTTAGAGATTTTATCTTATCAATGGGGGTTTATCCCTTGGAAAGTGGGCCTTCCTCCTTCTTTCATGAGCTCCCAACCTCTTCTCCTTTCCTATAAATTGATCCCCATCCTTCTACTATTGGTTGGTCATTGTTGGGCTAGTTTGATCATTCATTCCCTTTACACTCATGTATTGTGATAAATCCTAAGCTATTTAGGAGAAGGAATGCTTTAGAGATTCGGTGAAGATCTCTGACATCACCAATGGGAGGCCTCTGACATCAAGTCCTAGGTTGTAAGATCTCTCTTTTATATTCATTAATAAAAAATCTAATGTTTTCTTTCTATATTTGTATAATCATTTGCGCAAATAGTCTAATGTTCCTTGATATGTTAGATATCTTATGTTCATGAATGTTATGTATTGGATTACATTTGATGTTGCCTCTTAATCTCCTGCAGGTAATAGTATGCCACTAGTAGCGAGGAATGAGCTTGAGGGGTCGTGGATCAAGGCCACCATCAAAGTTTTCAAGCATAGAATCCAGAAAAGGTAACCCTATCTACTTTCTTGTCTCAGTTTTAATATTATCCAAGGAAGCTTGCATTAGAAAGTCTCACAAGATGCTAGACCAACTCTAGGGCTAGAGATATCACCTTTATCCGCACAAGGACTTTATATTCACAATACAAAGAGGGCCCTAGCTATCTTTTTCCCAATATGCACTAGGAGACACCGTAGGAATGAATTCCCAATGAATTTAATAAAAGTATGCTTATTCTATGATGAAAACCATGAAGAAAACAAATTCCCTTCTTTACTAGGACTAAAAAATGTACACCAAGGCATAGAAGGTGGGCTAGATAAACTATGCTTCATGATTCAATTAAAGGAGGCCTCAAGGACCTCTGCCATACCAAAATGGCATGCAAGGTGCACCTTATTATTAAAATTCTAATAATAATGAAGCTTTTCATCCATCATACTCTTCCACTCATCCTTCATATCTCACACCTCCTTCTTGGCCTTATGCTCTTACATATCCTCCTCAACCTATCAACCATCCTTTTAAGTCATATCCTCCCCAACCTCATCAATGGAGAAACCCATCACAAGGATTGAGGCCTCAACTAAATGTACCTCATTGGTTTACTACTTGCACCCAACCTCAACCACAACTCACTCTTCCTGGTCCACCTAAGAAAACTTAGATTTCTGTTCCACCAAATCTGAACCCAGATAAAAAAACATGCACAACAAGTCTACAATGGAGAGATGTCTTATCCTACCTATGCTGTGGATATCCAAGAGATCAACCTTTGGTATAGGAGAGTAATTCCAAATAACCATCCACATATTCTACCTGAACATCTCGAAGAGGAAAAGTAAGAGAGTTCCCCTCGAGTAAATCCACCTCCTCTTCCTAAAATATTGATCCACCCTAGCCAGCACACCCTAGAAGAGATTGAACTTCTAGGATAATTGAAGAATTTGTGTGTTAATATATCCCTTATCGAGGCTATTATGGATGTTCCCATCTATAATAAGCTTATAAAGGAGAAATTTTAAAAAGAGCCTGGGAGAAAGAAGAGAGACACCCCCACCATCAATGTTGTTGAAAAATTATCTAATCTAATGGTTGGGAGAGTGATTTTTCTAAAATACCTAGATCGTGGAAGGCCAATAGTGGATATTCACATGGATGGCATCATTGTCCCTCATACCCTTATTGATATTGGGGTTTCTGTAAATTTGATGACGAGATAAACCATGATCAAGCTAGATATCCAAGGCATTATGAGGAATACCACCACATTGCTGCAACTCGTAGAAAAATTCATAGTAGCTCTTGGGGGATTTGTTGAGGATGTCATGGCCTCCATCGAATATTGGGAGTATCCTAGTGATTTACTGGTTATCCAACCCAAAGCCATGTTTAATGGTTACCCTATTATCATACGAATATCTTAGTTGGGCACTGATAATGCCTACATTAGTTGTAGGGTTGGGAAGATGACCATCAAGAATGGACCCTTCTCAAAGAAACTGATATTGTATCCTCCTGCTTAGCCTTCTATTAAGCATGATATACCTTTGTGGCTAGAGGATGAGGAAGAAGATGAAGTGTACCATACAACACCTTACCCAATCTGTACCCTAGATTTTGTTATAGGAGGGGGGAAACCTGATGAAGAAGACCTCATTTACCATATCCTTTAGAACCAACTCCCCACTACCATTCTAGTTGATGAACTTGTGAGAGAATCTGGAAGAAATACTTGGATTGAGTTATACTCAGTTGAATTAAGTCTTGAGCATGTCAAAAATATAGTGTTTGTTCCATCCAAAACCTTAAATATCAACTCCTATCTCTTGGCCAAATAAGAAGAACAATTGTTCAAGATACTAAGAGAACACTTAAATTATTTTCCTTGGGACTATAAAGAAATGAAATGGGTGCATCCCTAAGTTTGTACTCATCATATTTGCATTAGAAAATGATGCAAGTCTGTGTGCGAACCCCAAAGGAGAATAAACCCAAACCTTAAGGACATAGTGAAGGAATAATTACAAAATTTTTTGGATGCAGGGTTCATATACCCCATCTTAGATAGTGAATGGGTGTCACCTCTAGTATTAGTAACACTGTTACCGATGAAATAGGTAACCACACTGTTACCTACTTTTTTTTGGTAGCATTAAAAACACCCGATTTTGAAAAGTGGTGATGCAGAGTCACCTTTTTTTTTTTAGCGCATTTTTGACACTCTAATATTTTTATTTATGAAGTATGAATATTTGTTTTAAAATGTTAGTGATTTTCATGCTAATTTTGAAACGTATTGATGCAACATCAACTTTTTTTTTTTAGAGCGATGATTTTCATGCTAATTTTGAAACATATTGATGCAAAATCGACCTCTTTTTTTAGAGTGGTTATTTTCATGTTGGTAATAAAACACAAAACTTAGATAAAATATATATATATATATATATATATATATATATATATATATATATATATATATATATATATATATATATATATATATATATAAACAATAAAAAAAACCAATAAAAATGTAAAAAAAAACAAAATTAACTCAAAAATAAAAAATTTAAACAAAAATAAATTTAAAAAACAAAAAAAAACAAAAATAGTCGAAAATTATATCAAAAGAAATGACAAAATTTGAAAAAAAACACATAATTTAAAGAAAAAAAACAAAAAATAAGTAAAAAAATAAAAAATAAAAACATCAAAAACATTTTTTTCTAAGTTATTAAAAAAAACCACATAATTAAAAAAAAATTTAAAATAGAAAATTTAAAAATAATTTAAATTACAAAATTAAAATTTAGATAAAAAAATAAAATACAAAAAAGAAAAAATTAAATTTAAAAATTTAAATTAAAAAAATAATAATAATAATAAGAAAAAAAATAAAATTTTAAAATTAACCAAAAAAACAAATTAAAAAAAAAAAACAAAATTTAAAATTGAAAAAGAAAATTAAAATAAAAGAATTTAAATAAAAAAAACTATCATTAAAAAACAAAAAAAATGAAAAAAACCACGTGCAAATAATTAAAAAACAAATATCCATAAATTTAATGTTTTTTTTTTTTAAATGAAACAATTTATAAATTTTAAAAATGAAAAACTAAATAAACTAAAAGATTAAAAAAAAAAAATTAAATTAAAATTTAATAAATTTAATAAATAAATTTTAAATTTTAAAAAATAATTAATCTAAAATATTAAATTAAAAAAAAAAATTTAAATTAAATTTAAAATAAAAAATTTGAATTAAAAAAAAAAAATTAAATTTTTTGAATTAAAAAAAAAAATATTAAAAATAAAAAAAAAAGGAATTTTTTGATCGTGGTGGCGCCACCAATCGGCCTCCCGCCCAGGTGGCGGCGGAGGCCGGCCGTTGGGCGGGTAGGGGGCTGCATGCAGCCCCCCGCCCGCCTAGCGGTCGGCCTGTGATGCTACATGGGCGGGAGGGCGATTCCCGGAATCGGCCTCCCACCGTGGGAGGGCGATTTCTGGAATCGACCTCCCGCCGTGGGAGGGCGTTTCCCAGAATCGGCCTCAGGCCAATTCCCGAAACCGGCCTCCCCCGCCGCGGGAGGACGATTCCTGAAATTGGCCTCCCCCGCCGCGGGAGGACGATTCCCGGAATCGGCCTCTCGCCGCGGCAGGTCGATTCTCGGAATCGGCCCCCGCCTAGCCGCCGGCCTCCACCGCCACCTGGGCAGGAGGCCGATTGGCGGTGCCACCACGATCAATTTTTTTTTTATTTTTTATTTTTAATATATATTTTTTTAATTTGATTTTTTATTTATTTATTATTATTTTATATTTAAATTCAAAAAATTTAAAATTATATTTTTTTTAATTTAATTTTTATATTTGAAATTTAATATGTTTTAATTTGTTTTGTTTTTTTTTTAATTTTTTTAATTTTATTCAATTTGTTTGTTTTTAATTTTTTTTTTCTAAATTTTGTTAATAATTTTTATTAAATTTTGTATTTTTATTTATTTAATTGATTTTTTATTTTTTTTTCATATTTTTTTTAATTATTAAATTTTATGTTTAGTTTTTTTCATTTAATTTTTTAAAATTTAGTAAATTTTGTATTTTTCTCTTAATTTATTTGAATTTAATATTTTTTTAAAATTTTTTATTTTTTTATTATTATTTTTTTAATTACATAAAATTTTTATATTTTTTTTTATTTCAATTAAAATTGTGTATTTAAAATTAGATTTTTTTTTAATTAAACTTAATATTTTCAAATTAGTTTGTTTTTTATTTTATTTTTTATTTAATATATATTTTTTTAATTTATTTTTTTCAAATTTTCAATTGTTTTTTCACTTTTTATTATAACAATGTTTTTTTTTTTTTTCTCTTTATATTTAAAATTTATTTGTTTATTTATTAAAATTTAATATTTTTTTTTTTAATTTAATTTGCTATTTTAATATTAACTTTTTTTTTTTAAATTTAATAAAATCTAATATATATATATATTTTTAATTTAATTATATATATATATATATATATATATATATATATATATATATTTTTAATTTAATTATATATATATATATTATTTTTAATAATTTAAATTTAATTTATTTTTTAAAATCTATTTGTTTTTTTAATATATATTTTTTTAAATTTAATATTTTTATTGTATTTTATTTTTCATTTTTTATTTTTAATTCATTTTTCATTTTTTTACTTTTAATTTTAATAATGTTTTTTTTTTTAGTTTTTATTTCAAAGTTTTAAATTTATTAAAATATAATATATTTCTTTAAATTTAATTTTTTGTTTTAAAATTTAGTTTAATTATTTTTTTAATATAATAAATATTTTCTTTTTCTTTTTTAATTTTAATTTCTATATTTTATTTTTTATAATTTCTTTCTTTTTTTAACTTGTTTTTTTTTTTAAATGTTTTTTTTTTTTTTTTTTTACTTCAATATATTTTGAAATTTTAATCTTTAATTTTTTTTTATTTTTATTTTTTATTTTTTATTTTTTTCTTAAATTTTAGGTTTTTTTTAATGTTTGAATTAAAAATTTTATTTTGTTTCTATTTTTATTTTTTTATTCCTATATATTTTTAAATTTTAAGCTTTAAAATTGATTTTTATTTTTTAAATTGATTTTTTTCTCAAATTTTAGGTTTTTTTTAATGTTTGAATTTTAAAATTTAAAAAATGTTATTTCTATTTTTTAAAATGTCAAAAATATGATACCATTTTGTTTTTGTTATTCCAGTATCAAGTGGTTTTGTTTTGAGGGTGTTTTTTCAATCCTTTTTTCAAGAAACAATTTTGTTTTTAGCATAATTTTATAAAATGTTTAAATTTGACCTTCAAAAAAAACCAAGTGTGTTTTGGAATACACTTTTTTTGTTTTTGGGGTGTTTTTTCATGTTTTTTGAGTCTTTTTGGGCTAGATTTCCTGTTTTGAGGTCAGGTTACCTATTTCATCGGTAACAGTGTTTAGTCCCAAAGAAGAATTGGAAGTGGAGGACCTGTGATGATTACAGATAACTGAGTAAGGCCACATAGAAATACCATTTCCCTTTTCCCTTCATTAACCAAGTCCTAGATGGTATTGCAGGGAAGACGCTCTTCTCTTTCCTGGATGGATTTAGTGGTTACAATCGGATCCAGAGAAACCCCGAAGACCAAGAAGAACCCAAATTTACATGTCCTTGGGGTACTTTTTCATATAGAGTCCTCCCATTCGGCCTATGCAATGCCCCTTCCACTTTTCGAAGGGACGTTTTGAGTATATTTCGTAAAAAATTTCATGACTCTTTGGAGATCTACATGGATGATTTCAGTTCCTATGGTTGTGATTTTCAGGAAGATCTCTCTAATATATGTAAATTACTAAGAAAGTGTATTTTAATGAACCTCTAATTGAGCCATGATAAATGTGAATTTTTAATGAAGGCAGGGACTATCCCTGCCCATTCCATATCTCAGGAAGGGATACAAGTGGACTCAAACAACATTGTTCTCATAAAAAGGGTCCCTCACCCTAAGAAGAAGAGATATGTTAGGAGTATACTAGGCTTAGCTAGTTATTATAGAATGTTTATTAAATATTTTAGTAAAGTGGTTGCACCATTGTTTGGATTTTTGGCCAAGGATTCAAATTTATATTGGACAAGTAGCTCCCAAAAGGCCCTGAAAATATGAAAAGAAAAATTGACCACGCCACCCATACTTAGGGGTCCCACTAGGCTCTGCATTGCCATATCCATACTGATGCATCAGAAAAGGCTATGGGGTAAACCTTGGGACAATTATATGATAAGTTTCCCTATGTCATTTATTTCATTATTGAAAATTTTTCTAAGATTTAATTGAGCTACACTGTCACTGAAAAATAAATCTTAGTCGTTGTACACTCCCTGAAAATTTTTAGGAACTATATCATTGGATACAAAAATTTTGTGCATACTAATCATGAAAATACTAAATATTTGATGAATAAACCTGATGTGAATTCTATAATAATAATATGGTTTTTATTATTACAAAATTTTGATTTGACTATCATGGAAAAGCGAGGGAAAGAAAATGTAGTTGTAGATTTTTTATCTAGGCTTACACTTCCTGCAGGTAATAAAGAGATGGTTGATGATCAACTTCTAGATGAGCACCTATTTTCTATGTTAGTGCTCTCTCCATAGTTTTCAGGCATACAAAACTACCTAGCTACTGGGAGGTTTCCTCCAAATATTTCATCCGGGAAGAAGAGAAGAATTGTGAGGAATATCACCCCTTTCACTAGGATTGGGGAAAAAAATTCAAAATGGGACCCTGGTCAAATTTTGAGGAATTGTGTAAGGGAAGAAGAAGTATTTGACATTCTCTCAAATTGCCATGACGGACCCTGTGGGGGTCATTTTGTTGCTAAGAGGTCAAATTTTAAATTTCTACAAGTTGGCTACTATTGGCCCACTCTCCATCAAGATGCAAGAACGTATATCAAAAGATGTGATCAGTGCCAGAGGATGGGGAAACCCACACCCACTGATGAGATTCCTTTACAACCTTAAGTGGCCTTAGAGCCATTTTAAAAATGGGGCATCGACTACATTGGGACAATAGATACACCACTATGATAGAGGAAATACATTATTGTGTGCGTTGAATATTTGACAAAGTGGGAAGAGACAAAGGTTGTCAAAGAAACAACAAAGCCGAAAGTGGGTGATTTTTTAAGGGAAAAAATTTTCTACAAATTTGAGTATCCAAGGGAGATAGTCACCGATTAAGGAGCTTAATTCACATCACATTTGATTGAGAATATCCTGAGGCAACAAAATATCAACCACATAAAATATACTGCTTATCACCCTCAAGCAAATTCATAAGCAGAGGTCACTAATAGTGCATTGGAGAGAAACCTCACCAATTTTTTTAGCAACAACATGAGAGATTGGGAATATATATTAGTGCAGGTAACTTGGGCCTATAACACCACTTGGAAGACAACCACTGGGTTCGCTTCATATGATTTAGTTTATGGGAAGAAAGCTCCACTTTCTATTGAGTTTGAATATAACACTTTGAGAATGTTAGCCCAATTGGACTTAGATATCACAAGAGCACAACAAGAAAGGTTTCGTCAACTGAATGGCTTGGATGAGTTTAGAATGTAGGCTCTCCTCCACATCGAAGTAATGAAACTGTAAAGGAAGGTCTGGCATGACAAACATATCAAGGTAAATGATTTTCAAGAAGACGATTCAACCTTGTTATATGATTCTAAGTTAAAATATTTTAAAGCGAAAGTAATGAAAATATGGTTGGGTCCATACCTAGTGGAAAAATATCATGGAAATGGATATGCCCATATTATAACCATTGATGAGGAAGGGATACCCTAGCTTGTCAATGGTTATAAGCTGAATCTATAAAGAAGTCCTCTTCCCAAGACAAAATTCATCGAAAACATTAGCAGAGAAGTCAATGTCAATTGGATTTTACTGGATTCCAGTCCATAACACTCCTAGAAGTTTGAAAAAGAAAAGAAAAATAATAATAAATAGGATTGGATTAAAACCTCTATGAGGCATCTGAGGTGAACTCCAGATTTGAAAACCTCTCTGAGATAGGTCAAGAACAAAAAAGAGAAAGAAAAAATAATAAATTTCCCTAGGTGAAAACCTCCTCTTAGGTCCCTAGGGCAGGCATGTAGGTTAACAACCTCCTCAGAGTCATCCTGCTTGTCCCAAGGAAAAAAAAATACAAAAATAAAGAAAAACACACTTGAAGGAGCTTATACCATGTCTATCCACTTTTCTTTTATTTTACAGGATTATGCAAAGCGGAAAATTTCATGGCTACATACCCACAATTTGCAAGATTTAATCCCTTATTCCATCCATCCACCACATATCCATAATATTCCCTCATGTGACCATGTCTCTCCACCATCCCATCATCATTAAAATAAAATCTCACCTCCACTCTATGATGCTACAGGAAGGACATGCGTTGCTATAGGAAGGTCCTCTAGTGCTACGGGAGGGAGATACAAGGAGGAGGACAAACCAAGTAACATCATGGCTCCAAGAAATTATTAAGAAGGTCCTTCAATGTTTTTCCATCATCCATCCATCACCCATCCACTCTATTTCACAAAACGTTTTCTCAAATTATCCACTTTTTTCTACTTTTTTTTAAATATAGAAGCCATAATTTTTAATATACAAGGGTATATGCTACTCCTTCATGCCCCTAACACTATCCTCAAGACCTGTCATCATCTCCCCCATCACACTCATGCAAAAATGAAGACTCCAGAGGAAAATAAAAGGATGGATATAGGAAGAAAATGCCTCCTGTAGCAACTTATGCAAACACCAAAAAGATGATTGATGTTGTTTTTTCTCTTTCAGAAGGGTGGATGAAACCTTTATTGAAACTATGAAGAAGAGATATCACTCTCATGAAGTTTTTCGACCAACAGCAACAACTTGGATTAAGAAGAGACACTTGTGCACAAAAAAAAAAAAACCACAGTCAAAGCATCATAAGAAAAAATGAAGATATGCACAGGAGATAGGTCAAAGAGTTAAATCCCTTGATGTTGATGTTATGGTCCAGCTAAAACATGAAAAAATCTATAGTAGTTCGATCCTCGAGTAGGATAAGGAATGGAAAACCCTTACCTCCTCCCTATGTGTAAATAACTAAATTGTGTAAATGTCGGGAAGGAATGTTTTAATAAGCTCAAGGTGGCTAGTTAACTTGACCACCCTTGGCTAGTGAAATAAATTCGTATTTTCAACTCATGCAACGTGGAGATGTCACATCGAATAATTTAGAATCACAAATATTGGGTGGTGATTATGAGGGAAGGAGGAATAATTACTCTGAGTGGGGACAATGGTCCAAAATAAGAAACCCTTTGTAATTTCCATGTCACCACATTGCTCCAAGCTAACACTAAAAAATGGAATAGTATGTACTCAAGATCTAATTATTTTGCATGTTTTCGCATTTCAAAAATAGTTAGAGAGAGGACACGTTATGGTGCCACCGATGAGTTTCGAACTCCGTTCTGTAATTTCAACAGGAGGGAGCTACAAGAAAGCCTACAATTTCTACAGGAGGGAGCTATAAGAAAGCCTGCAATTTGTACAGGAGGGTTAAGAGACTGCTATAGGAGGAATGAAAAGGTGAAAAGGGGCCACAGTGGTTCAAATTGGTCTCCGAATTTCCATATACATCTAAGGCTACATAAATAGAAGTAAGAGTCACCATCTCCCTAATCCTTACATCCAAATTTCATGCAAATTATACTAATATTATATAGCCTATGGAAGTTTAATTGTGCAAGTAGGAGGTCTCTTTGAGCATTATAGTGGTTAGAGAAGAAGATATTTTGTTGACAAGGAGTTCTAAGCATCAGTTGCACTCATTGATACTGGAAAATTAAAAAATTTCTCACATTTGAAGCTATAAAGGAAAAAACCATCTCCCTTACCTAATTGGCTCTACGGAGATGCAACAGAAGATATGGGGGGATTATTCGACATGATGGAACCCACCGAATATAAAAGGATCCACCTACACACTCCTGTGGTAAAGATATTTAGAAGACACCAATGGCTAGGATTCTTTGAGTTGCTAAAGGGGTATGATGATGACCTTGCCCTTGAATTTTCCATCGCATTGAATTCCCAAATAGAGGATAGAGCCACCACTGTTATAAGAGGGTTATCTTTCTCTCTCATCTATGAAATTATTGGAAGAGTAACATCCCTACCTCTAGTGATCAAGTGGAACAAGGAAGACAAAGCAATGAGTGTCACTGCTAGGAATAATTTATTCATTTCAAAAGAGAAACTTGTTGAGGATAAGAATGGGGTATGAAGATAAAGATTACCTTATCCTTGGGATGAGGTGGCCTACCATATCCTTAGGTACATATCGTGTGAAGGAAGAATGAGTGTTGTGTATACTAACCACTTCAGGTTAATTTATGAATTGAGATTCATGAATACTATGTATTGGATTACGTTTGCTATTACCTATGAAAATAAAATATAGAATGAAGAAATAAAAAGTAGACACTAATATATGTGGTTCACCCAATTTTGGCTACATCCATAAAGAAATAGCTAGTCCTTCCTTTTATTCCATCCAATCAAATGCACAGATACCACTTGCACCACATATACTACAACATTTGATTCATTCTTAGTATCTACCCTCTTAATTATAATTCTCTCTTACTAATGCATAATTTTAATACATTTCCATTAGAAAATGAGGGTTATAGTCTATGGGAAAAATACCTTAACATAATTTATTCTATTGTATTTGTTTCCTAATGATGAATGGTATATATTGAGTATGAAATTACAATATTATACAAGGAAAATTTAGCAAAATATTCTCTTCAAGGGTGTTTCCCTCAAACCCCTACAAGGGGGCATGGAAAAGTTGTTATCGCATCCCCTATAACCACTAGTGATAATACTTAGGAGGTAACGCCCCTCACAACCCCTAATTAGGAACTGGGATCTAAACATGGCTAAAAATATGGCCTTTGAATAAAGAATATAATTAGAATCCTTCAACAAACAACACTTAAGAGAACATTATGTATATCTATTCTATGCTTTGACACCTTCTAGATGTCAAAAATACCAAAAAAAATATTTCATTCGTCCACAATAATGACATATTAGAGTCAAAAATCACTATCCTTGGTGATTTTAGTGTCCTATTATTATTTTTGATGTAGTATTTTCATAATATTCAAAACCAACTTCTTAGTAATCACATAACACCATCATTTACCTCTTAATATTTTTCCATTATGTCAAAAATCATTCATATGTTGATTTGAACACAATTACATAATCAATAGGGAAAGGTTCCAAGCAAAAAAAAAAAAGTGACATGATAATAATGGATTTACCCACATTATACGAAGATTCATAAATAAAAATTTTTGAGGAAGAGGGGTGGTTGGTCAAGTTGTTTTTGTGGCCTCATTAACTAGGAACACACTAGGAGAACCAATTATTTATGCTAAACGTGATCTACATCCTTTACTTCATTTCCAAACACTAAAGGTAAATTCAAGGGTTGAAAGGGTTCTCAAATAGTCATGGGTACCATAGCGATGCTTATTTTTCTAAAATATATGAAAACATATGAATGTACTTTGTAGCTTATCATGTCATTTTTAATGAGAAGAATTAGTGAGCTTAATTTCTTTAGCTAATAATCAGCTTCCACTTGGATTTTGTATTGATCATATGACCTTCATTTTTATAATAAAATAACGTTTTCATAAGTTTGTTTCTCACTAGTTGGAATTCCTTCACTTCCATGGAACTCCCATAGTCCAGACAAAGTTACTTGTACTTCCCACACTATTCACAATGTTATGGTCATATTACTCAATTAAACAACCTTTTAAACTGATATTATAATTATATATTGCATATGTAATGCGTGAAGGAGGTGGATGGGTGATATAAGAGTTTCTTTAATGTGATTAGAATATTATTTTCATTTTCATTTTTGTCCATGAGCCCGCCTTATTTCCAACATGAACAATGGAACTTTATAAGTGTGAACTACATGAAGATCATAAGAAAATGATAGATTATCATTTTCCTTTCCACCTAGGTTTCCATTATATTTCTTGGAAGGGATGCGAGTTTAACCATGATCTATAGGTTTCTATGTAGGTAGCCAAGAAATTCATGAGAATGCTTCAAATAGAAAATACCTTGGTTACTTACGACTTGAAATAAGATCTCTAGTGTGTCAATAGTGTTAGGACTACCTTGATAATCAAGATAATAGAAGCTCAAAAAATATTACAATTGTAGTATAAAAAAAAATCAAAAAGATATTAAAATTCAAAAAAGTGAGTAAAAACCAAAATTCATAACTTGAGAGACAGTAAATGTCACATACCTAGATTTCACACATATTTTTTTTTCCATGCTAAATTTAGTGTCTAGTAGCACTTTTCATGTATACTATTTTTCCTTAAACATGCATATGGAAATCTGTCACCTTAACTTACATAATCCCATTTTTCGGTGTAAAATATGGTGTTCCGTTTTGCAACATTACTTGGAACTTTATCCTTATTTAATTTTATATTTTCTTTGTATCAACTTTATGTGTATGAACATTTTATTTCATGTTAACCAAGGTACAACTATGGGGTCGATAACTCATGGCACACATACAAATTACACTTTACCTATGTCTAAGTGCATATGATAGAATAAATTTGGGTGATTCATTAGAATATGTATCGTATGATTTAGTTCCTAGTATTTTATAGTTTGATCTCTTAATAAAACATGTATATGTGGGATAAAGATAATGTGCCTAAGGTTTATTGTTCGCATGTGATTACACTTTGCGATTCCAGAATGGCCACATGATTCTTACCCATGTGATTACCATGTGACGTTGTTACTTCGTCCTTTTCAAAGATGGAGATAAATTTGGTTTCAACCAAGGGATGCAGTTTGATTGGGACAAACCCTAACCATATATCCTTGTTTCTTGTGGTTCATTCGACCCTTTTTCTACTTTTCTCATTTCACAAAGTTACGCCTTTGGATTTGATGGTATCTCTGCATATGTTTTTTTTAAGAGTGGTCACTTGGCCCTCCCTACGCCTGTATCATTTCTACCATAACGCTCATATTCGGGGGAAAAAAATTGGCTCCCAAAGGTATACGTTAGTATTTATTCAGTACATGATTTTCATTTCTTGTCCCATTTAGTTCCTAGTTTTCCTAAGATTAAATTTTCCTTAGTGTCTTGCAAGTTTTGAGATGGGTTATTAGTTGCATGGCAAATCTCCTTAAATCATTGTGCCCCATATTGTAACTTCATTCCAATTATTGAATCAATAGTTTATAAACCCTAATTTGAATCTCGCCACCCTTTAATTTATTTTATATTTCTATTGAGGGTCCACTTGAAGTATGGATTCAACATGAATGCAGGTAAAAAGAGGCTTTAAAACCATTTTTTTTTGTTGGTTTATTTAGTTATGACTTCGGTATGAATGTATCCTCCATATAATGTCTGAGGGTTTTATGGAATCAACCCACATATGGCTTTAACCAGTTCACTTGGTGAAGTTTCCTTTTATCCTTCTTTGCAATATTGGTTTTAAATTTGGTGTTTGGGGCTTTTGAGTACTTTTTGAGTAGATGTTGTAATTGGAATTTTTGGGTTTCTTTAAGATCCCTAGTTCTTTCTTGCAATGACTCCATTAAAGGTATTATTATTTTTTGGATGTAGGGTTGGAGTGCTGGTCTTTTAGGCTTGTAGCATTTATATCCCACGTCTCTCTTTATATTCGCACTATGTACATTTCATGTTCTACCGTTGGGGATTTCTAACCCCAATCAAAATCTGTAGTTGCAGGTATGTTGGCTGGTTCACAAGGGTGAATTTTTGTTGGATATTTGGTTCATTCCAAAAACTATAACTGCTTCTCACTATGCCATAGGTTGGTTACTTCCAGTTTTCATCCCATGGGTACATAAGTTAAGATTCGATGAATTTTTATAATTCTTTTTTCCCACCCTAATCAAGGTTCTTCAAATTTAGATGAGCACACCCTAAGAGGGTTTGAATGATAATTGTGTTGTAGATATGCTTTCCACCATTTTTAATCTGATGGCCCTAGGACTATGCTTTTGTGGCACAATTATCACTAAATTGGAAATTATAAATGTATACAAGTTCGTTTCAATTCCATGGTTACTATGTTCTGCATGAAAATTTTGTGTATCTATTCCTTTTGATTTATCATATAAGGTGCTGAGGATTTATGACCTCAGACTTTTTTCCCTGTAAGTTACCATGCATTATAAGGAAAACATGGGAACTTACCATATTATATTACTTTTACATATAACATATATACTTTTATTATGGTATAAGGGCACCTCATTTCGATAAAACCATGACTATATTTTTGGTTCAGTTTCACGATCGTTAGGAATTTTATTTTGTTGATTATTTATGACTCAATTTCTTTATTGAGTTTATGTATGTCAATATTTAGGTATGATTACTACAATATTTCTATTCTTATTTGTATATAAGTTCGTGCATTCATGCAATCTCCACACATTACTATTATATAAATGTCTTATATAACTTGCACAATTGAACATTCACAGGAAAGATGGTTAATGAACAAGATTTGGTAGATTTAGGCTCGATGCTAGAAGACCTGTTAGCTATTTGGGGACATGAAGTGTTGGCGAAGAACCTGGAGCGGTATATTCTGGCATTCTATGAAGCAAGCCTGAATATCAAAGATCCAGAAGGGGCCTGGGGCATTTCGAATGATGCACCACTCTTAGAAGAAATCTTACAGAGAAATTTCAACTGTGCCTGGAAGGGGAGCGCGATCCAAGGATTTTTCAGCAATCGACAATCCATCGGAAGGAAGGAACCATGCAAGCCTCGACAAACCTATTAAACCCTCTACTACCAGGTATTTCCTTGATCCTGTTTTTCTCTACGGGGCTAGAAGACATAGTAGCTAGCTATGGCATTCAGAGCATTGTAGGCCAGAAGGATTTCTTGGGAGAGAGCCAAATATTTCAGGATCTAGGAAGAGGAGCCCATTTGGATGCTCCTAGTGCTCAAAAAAACCCTCATCAGTGGTAGGGAATAATTTTTCTCAAAAATATCCTCTTCCCATAGGGGAGTGAAGCGGCGGGTTCGTGGCTGGAGATAGGTAAAGGTTTGTTGAAAAACCCTAGTCTCTTGTGGAAAACTACGTTGAGACCTGCAGGAGTTAGGCAACCTGATCCTCTAGTCGAGGAGCAGGGAAGGTGTTCAGGAACCCACAGAGGTGAGGAGTTGAAGGAGGTAGTTGGGGCGGCCAGAATACAAGAAGAAGGAGGCCCTACACGAGAGACTACACAATAGGTTTCAGAAGGGTGACTTGGGTCGCCCATTCTTGAAGGATCAAATGTTATCGAAAGGCCATTGGAGGGCGAGGAAGGTGGAAGGAGTGGGGTCGAAGGAAAAAAGAGAAAGGAGACCAAGTTGATTAGAAAGAAGGAAGAGAGTCCATGTTGTGTCTTTGTAGTGGAAATTTGCATTGATGAAGTAATGGAAACAACATAAATTATTCTAGTAGGCAGAGTTAGATGAAGGAAATACTCTGTCAATTACATTTCAGACTAGGCAGTTTCGACATGGGTTGATGCCCCTAGGATTCCTACGGAAATCAAAAGTTTAGCTCGGGGTTGGTTTATGATCAAGTTTGAGAAAAAAGAACATCTAGAATGGGTAATAGAACAAAACTGGAATTTTGGGAAAAGACCTATTCTATTTAGGAAATGGATGTCGTTGTTTGATGCATAGACGGAAAAAATTGAAGAAACTCCAGTATGGGTTAAGCTTCCAGGGTTACCAATCCCTTTATAGATGGATTCGACTTTCAGATCTATTGGGAACACTTTGGGACAGTTCCTAGAAGCATATTAGTCTTTCCAACAGACTAAGGACATGAGTGCTGTCAGAATATTCGTCAATTTAAACCCAAAAGGACTAGCAGAAGAAATGCGCATCAAATATAAGGAATTAGAGTTCACTCAGATAGTGGAATATGAACACATGCCCTTTCAATCCCACTGATGCCATAAATATGGTCATCTGGCAAAGGATTGTTCATTTGGAAACCAAAGGAGAAGGAAACATAAAAGGATAAATCGAGGGTCATTTAGCCGCCCGGTTACAGAGGAGCCCAGAGCATCTAAGGGGGAGATGATGGAAGGGGTCGAAGAAGTAGGAAAAAACCTAACAGAAACAAATCCTACTAAAATTATGGCCAAGAAAAATAGTCCTATAGCAATGGAGCAATATCTAGAGCGACCTCTAGCATCCTCTCCCTTACATGAAGCCGATATTTTAATATATTTTCAGGAGGGTACAATACTGGTCTCTTCTTCCCCACTTTCTCCTCTTTATGTACTTCTTTTTTTTTCTAGTTCAAGGCCTGGTCCTTCCAATGCATATCAAATGGAATCTATGCAAATGCATGACATTATAAAGTCTTTGGACAATATCATGACCAATATCCCTGATATCTCCTTGGAAGCCCCCTCTATACCAGGACATGGATTGCCCCCTCCTTAGCCCAGTATCCCTAAAAAACCCCCATATAATTTAAGATATTTGATGAAGAAACCCATGAAGGAGGAGGTAATTGGAGGTTTGGAGTCTAATCCAATTTCAGTAGGTCTTAGAAAGACAAGGGGTAGGAAATCCAATCTCTCTAAGGCATAGGTTAGGGCCATAATTGACATTGCAGATGGGAAGCAACATTCCCTATCTAGGGTGTTTAGAGCAGCCTAGACCCCCTCCCTGGGTTATCAATGATCATCCTCTCTTTCAATTGCAGGGATTTTGCTAGTCAACCCAAAAAATTAGCACTTAGAGCTCTGATGAATTCCTACGAGCCGGAGGTCCTTATGTTACAGGAGACTTTGGGGATGGGGGAGGAAGTGGTTGGAACACTGTCTAGGATGTTCATGGTGTGGAATTTTCAGGCTCTGGATGCTCAAGGAAGGTCCAGGGGTTTGGTGATTGGTATAAAATCTGGAAGGCTGAAGGAAATCTCCTATTGGGGCTTTGAAAATGCTTTAACCATCGAGGTCTATTCAAATGATCTCTGTCACCCTCTTCTAATTTTAAATTTTTATGGGCCTTGTATGGATAGGGTGTCGTACTGGAACAATCTCTTCGCATAATCCTACATGAAAAACTCTAAACTCATTCTGGGAGGAGACCTAAATTTTTCCTTGGGGATATCTAAATCCTGGGGCCCTTCTGCTCATGCAGACCCCCTCACTTATTTTTTTCTTAACAAGCTGTACCCTCTCACCTAGTCGATGCAAACTTGATTTAACCCAGGCCTACTTAGAGGAACAAAAGAATTGGTGAGGATAGTGTGGCAAAGAAGCTCAATCGTTTTCTCCTTAATGAAGAGATGGTTGCAATATCCTCTTTTTTTAGGCATTGGGTTCGGGAAGGAGGCATATCTGACCACCTGCCCATCCTCCTAGAGATCAAAGGTCCTTATAAGAAACTGGGGGAACCCTTCAAGTTCAACTCTTCCTGGCTCAAAGATGAATCTTTCAAACTTTTGTTCCATGATACCTGGAGGAAGGGAGGGACAGATGAGCCGGGTAGTATGAGCTTGATATTTATGGAGAACCTCAAGGGAATGAAAAAAGTTACATTGGAATGGGAAAAGGCCAAAAAAATCAAGGAGGAGAAAGATTTAAGAAAGATAAATGAAGAACTTGACTTCCTTGAAAGACCAGAGGGTGCAAGTTATGCCTCCATTGAATTGAGGGACAGAGTGAAGAGTCTTGAAACACCAAGAAATAAAATTTTACTGGAAAGGGAAGAAAGTTGGCAACTCAAAAGCAGGGCCATTTGGTTAATAGCAGGGGATGAAAATACGAATTATTTCTAGAACTATGCCAAAGGAAGGAAAAATATTAATACTATTTGGGGGATGCAAATGAAGGAATGAAGTACTCTATGATTCCCATTCAAAGGAAGGAAGTGCTGTCTGATAACATAGTTTTGGGGAATTTATTCACAGCTTCTATCTGTCCATTGGATTTGGGGTAGTATGGTGATGTGAATTCATGGGTGAATCCGAGATGGTGAGATAGCTCTTGGAAAACTTCATTTTCAAAGTGTTTCCCATGGTTGGAGACTAATTGCTTGGGAACGCTGAACTAGGAAATGACATGGTTAAACATAAATCGTGTGGCGGTTTCTGTAGTGTTGTCATATGTGGGCATAACCTCTGCCCACTTGGTGAAATAATAGACATCCACGATGATGTATTTGTGATTTCCCGACGATCCAAGGTTTCAAGTCATGAAGTCGATCCCTCATTCGCA
This sequence comes from Pinus albicaulis, assembly GCA_034641835.2. Taxonomy (NCBI): domain Eukaryota; kingdom Viridiplantae; phylum Streptophyta; class Pinopsida; order Pinales; family Pinaceae; genus Pinus; species Pinus albicaulis. Next base: position 37,333 of record JAXQQM020071234.1, on the reverse strand, counting down.
AAAGGGACCAGCGATGATGACAAGGTGCAGGGGAGTAGGAGGGGCTCTTTCCTTATGAGCGAAGCGCTAACATCGTTCGCACCTCTTAACTATTGAAATATAGTCACGAAATAACGTGGGCCAGAAATATCTTGCTCGTAGGAATTTTTGGGCAGTGGTCATTCCAGAAAGGTGGCCACGGAAAGCTCCATTGTGGAAGTCATTAAGGGCTTTTTCTGCTTGGTCGTGGGTAAGGCATCAACGTAAGATGGTGACGATGAGAGAGGGCATACCTTTCGGCATTGGAAATTTATTTTTTCAGAGGTGTGAATGTGTGGAACCTCCTTTGAGCATTATGAAGTGCTGATCACAGTTTTTCTTTTCGGTTATGCAATTGGGGCTTCTATGCTCTCGTTATGGTCCTCCAAATATTCTGAAAAGGGAGACATATAGGTGAATATGGCTCAATTCAATTCATTTGTGTCATCTGAGTGTGTGAGGTTTTGAGAGGTCAGAGAATTTTGCGGAGTTATTCTTGCCATTGTGGTCAGTCTGAGTACCCTAACTTCTGCCAGATGTTCTTGGACATGATTCATGTGGATGCACCTTCGTCGATGATACATCAGTGGATGGTGATGTTTTGAACTGACACCGGTATCTGGAAGGTGACCATCGAAGGAAGCCTAGGGGTGGATTGATCTAAATCGAAAGCCATTAGGCACAAATCGACAGGGTTTATGGTGCCTAATTTGGAAAGTAGGGATTTGTATTGTTTTGGGAATGATTGTAATACCTCCAAAGCTGACATGGTGGTGGTAGATTGGGCTAAATCATCCACAATGTATAGTTATGGGCCACTTTGGAATGGTTTCCTGCTCGCCTAGTTGGTCCTTTAGCCATTTTTGGCAAAGGTTCAATAGGCATCTTTGATATGGTCAAAGGTGCCTTTAGTGCACTTGTACTAGCGCCTGATGAATTGGTGTGTGGTGGGGTATCGTAATTTCAGTTCCAATTCTAAAAAAAAAATTCTTCGCCAATCATGGAGATTTCATGGTTGTTTTTTCCAGAATCATTGAGAGTTGTTTGATGCTGCTGAGTGCTAACTGTCCCTTGATGGGGGAAAGTCTCTTGCATGACGGTTGTCTATTGTGAGGATCCCCCTTGTCTGCAGTTACCTTGAAGCTTCTTCAGCTCAGGGATATCAGGACAATGGTGAGTGCAATAACTATACTCAACACAAATTGAACAAGAGTGGGTGGTCCGAAGATTTGAGCTCTTGTTTTGACCTTGGGAGTTTCTTGGATCCTGGTTTTGATTTCGATTGGAGTTGCCTCAAACTTAAGATTGCGGAGGGCATTGTTGGTTGTTTCCTGCCTATCCAGGTTTTCCCTTTGGCTTGTTTTCTCCTTTTTTCCTTACCGCATTAAGAGGATAGCTCGTATTCTCCTGATTGTATGGTTGGCGTGGTTGTGGTTGGGAAGGTTACACTAAGTTGACCTCTGCATTATTCTGCATGGTTGGGTTTGGTGCTAGGGACTAGGCATATTGCGGTCCCTGTCCATGTTTTATGAATGGATGTTGGGGGGAGCTCTTCCGTCAGTGTGTCTAGTTGCGTACTCGGTCCCTTGAGCTAGAGGATATGGACCTCCCTGCTGATGGTGGTACGATGATGCCCTATTGGTCATGTTTTGAGAAGGTGCATGATGACTTTGATAGCTGGGTTGTGGTATGTTCTGGCTAGAATAATATTTATAATCTAGGTACTGAACCTTGCCACTCAGGTTATTTTAAGCCAATGACTCGATCAAATTATTTATAGAGTTCAACACGCCTGTAAATTATTTGTAAGTCTGCAAGCACGGGGTGTTAGGAAAGATATTATAAATATATCCTGTCTACGTATAGATCAACTCGAGCTGTTGAGCCTTGCTGATGGCATCCTCTTTGGATATGGGATTTTGTGTTTCCACATAATTTGAAATCTCTGGGATGAGATATTTTAGGAACAAGTCTAATAAACTTGATCGTCAGGTTTGGCTTTGCACAAACTGTGATGTCACAACCATTCATGGAGATGGTCAAAGATATGGACGACGGTTGTCTGCCTAAAGTGGGTCAACAATTCCATCCCAGAATCGTGGTGGATGGGTAATTGAAAATAGGTAAGGAACGCAGTAGAAAGGGAAATAAAATTTCCATGTGTAGCAGATGGTTTCTCCACATACCATTTCGTAGCTACCTCGGTTAGGGTGCATTGAAATAGTCTCATTTAAATAGTATCGTCAATGATGCTATTAGAGGAACACCATAGGTGGAAATTCATAACATGATTTCCAGGGTCTTCTGCTTGCTTCCCTTCGAACTTTGGAATGTCCGAAGGGAGCTTCATGGGCATGGGTGGACATGTAGAGTTGTGTGCAATAGGGTCGTTTTTTAGCTTGGTTAAACATGGTAAGTTTAAGGAAGCTAAGAAAGGTGATTGTGAGTTGGTAGCCATTGCACACTATGAAGACACATTGTTATGGTTAGTTATAGGGTTTTTCTACGACATAACCGGCTGTGAATTCACCTGGCTTCTCAAATGGGTAGCGCTCCTTTCCCCCCTAGGGGTTTTGGGAGGAGTGGAATGTGGCGACCATGTGGGGGTGCCCACTGGTGTGGCGTTGGGTGACCGGTGAGGGTTCCAAACTAATGATGACCTAATAAAGGATGAACCAATAAGGGCAGTAGTGTTCCGTCTTTGACACCTAAATGACGAAAGACTTGGAACCCCTCTCGGTAATGGGGGGGGGTCCAAAATATGTCCATGTCAACAAGGTCCCGTAGGGTCCATTCTAGAATTGAATAGGTATGGTTTTGGAAATATTTGAGAGGATAGAGATTATAATCAAAGAAAAATATGATCGCATACATAAAACAAAGTGAAAAAGATAATTTCCCTTTAGATTAATCCTATGTGACCAATCGATCAATACATATGGTTTTTTGATGTTTTTTATGTATGATACTCAAATCCTAGAAGACCTAATCATCCTCACATGCTCCAATGTAACTGGGCCTTGAGAAGATATCTTGCGAATGCTGGCACAATGACCTGAAAGAACTGACGATGCCCCCAGTCAACCAAAGAAAATTGACCAAGGTAAGGATAGAGGATATAGTGGTGCCTGCACCATCACCTATAAGGAAGGATGCCCTAGTTTTGGCCACTAAGTACTGTCATCCCACGTGAGCATTTGAGTCTTGAGCTTGTTGGTAATTTAGCTACCAGTACCAAGTATTAGACGGGTCAGGTAGCCCCGAATAATACTGCACATACTCGGCCTAATATTAACCCCCTCTGAATCAGGTCTCTGTGGCACTCGAGTTTTCCTTTCTGTGGGTGGATAGACAGATTTAAAAGTTCCCTAGAAATTCAACTTCTATGTTTCAAGGTGTAAACTGACCAAGGCAACTTATTGGATGCCTACCCTCTTGGTCCTAACTTAAAATATAAATTCTCTTGTGGCTCTTGCGGGGAGAGTTTAATGATTTTAGTTAAGTTATTTTTAAGGTGGATTTGATTCACTTAGAGTGTAAAGTGTGTGAGCAAGAGGTGAAAAATTGCCTAGTTTTAACATGTGGATATGCGGTGATCCTTTTCAAATCCCCTATTAAGCTGTGTTTGGTTTTTCCTTTCTCAAAAGAAAAATGTGTGTGGATATGGGCTGCTTACAATGTCACCTAGTTAATATAAATGATCAACTAGAGGGAGATGGAAAATTATCAGCAGAGAGTGTTAATATGCTTTCCTAGGGTCACCCAAAGGTGAAAAGGAAGCAGATATTACTTTCTCTCTAAGGATAATGAAATCCTAGTCTCGAATCCTAGTGTCAAAATTGAACAAAAATTAATGACTTTAAACTAGGAAAATGAAAAAACGTTAGCTAAGCATGTGTGGACTAGGGCCACTTAATTTGGCTAATTACCTATGTGTTTTTGGTGTCTAAATTCACAAAACATAAATTATTTCAGAATTCAAGTTAATTTCCCCCAACTTAAACTATGTGTTTACTTTGCGAAATAAACTTTGAAATTTTAAAACTAACACCTAAAACTACTGAAATGCAGCCAAGAGTGAGTTTTAACAAGTCATGGGACACCTCACATAGTTCTAGCCTATTTCTTATGGGCTTCCGGTCACCTTACAAATAGAAAATGAAGGGAAATAGCAAAAAAAATTTGCCTCTAGTTTTCATGTGCAAAAGACTCACACAGGTGCACAGTATGCGCGCAGGTCACTGATAAATGCACACAATCGGGTGTGTCTGTATGTGTAGAAGGCACGCGAATTTCCTGTAACAATTTTTTTGGAGCTTTTGAGCTTTGACCTCTCACTGAGGGTGAACAAACAGAGAAGAAGAGAAAAGGGGCTATTCAAGCCAAAATCCAGAGCAAAGAAAAAGGTATCTGCAAAATGCAAAACCAAATTAACTAGGAAGTAAAATTAGTGGAGTCATCAATCCTGTGTTGGTGGATTTGGTGCATTAGTGTACCAATCCACACTTGCTTAAGAGGAGTGGTTGTTTCCTCTTAATTCTTGGTCATAGGCAGATAAACAAGAGAGTTAGTACGTTAGTGAACTTGCCATAAACTAAAACATACTAGATAATGAAATAGCATGCATATGTAGAGAGAAAGAAAAGATAAACTAAACAAATAACACAAAGCTCATATAGAGTCAAAAAACAAAATAATACCAATGGTGGATTCTATGTCCCCTCTTATTGTGTGCTAGTAGGAATAACAGGAAAAATGTTTACACACTTGCTAAGGGGCCTTTATAACTAGGGAGTTCTGAGACCCCATGCAAGGACGTTTTTACCTCCAAGTTGCCTTGGTGCAAGCTCCCTCTCTCTACTCCAAAGGATTGGATTTTTTGGTTGGCCAGAAACTGAATCCCCTCTCTACTTCTGGTCCAGATCACACACTACTGGACTTCTTGAAGCAATTTTGGTGAGCATAACAGTGTGATCTCCCTTTTTTCATCTCTTGGTGCCATTTTATAGATGAATTCAAACTCTCCTTCCCTCTCTTGGTACATTGATGGATGGTGACGCAAGAGAGGGGGATGATTCGATTCTTTTCCACATTATTCCATTGTGTGCTCCCTTGAGGTCTTAAGGAGGCTTGGGCAGCTATCCTTAGGCACCCTCAAGTGTAGGATCAATATCCTGGAGTGTGTCTTTTGGTAGGCGGAAAGTGACTTCCACCACGCTCAGGTCTGCACAGCTTTTTGAGCGAAATCTATGCAAAGGCATGCATATCAAAGAAAAATTCATGCGAGGGTGCATTCTGCTGGTTTCTTTAGTGTGCAATTTGATTTTTCTTCTGCACCGTAGAGATTTTTTAAATTCTTTAGATTCTTTAATGTGCCTCAGCCTTGTAAATCCTTCTGCCTGACATTTAATAAGTCATATTTTCTTGTCCCATTTTCTAGTGATAACAATTCCTATTCAGAAATGTCATATATTGTATTTTGTTTTATTTGGTAGGTTTCCTAGTGGTAATCCAAGTTATTTGACTTGGTTCGTAAATCAGTTCACCCATCACTCTTCATTCCAATTTCATGCTTTAGGGGGCATCTATTACATAATAATTTTTCACCCTGATCACTTCCCATCCCCGATCCTAAATTTCCTTGTGATAGGTCCTGTGCAGTATATCCACCTGGGAAAAATACACAAAGATATCCCCTGAAGAATCAAAGAAAGATTCCTTGAAGGATCACTGGAGAAATTTGGTCAAAAACCTAAATTTCTGGGTCAATATGCTTCTCTAGTGGCATGCTCGTGCTGATGGCATGTTGACAGTTCTGGCTTAGCACTATCTGCACACTTTTTTATAGAAAAACCACGCTGATCCCTTTCTGGCAGTGTTTCCTCAAAATGAAGGAGAAGCTTCGAACTCTAGAAGCTCTAGGGTGGCGAGTTAGTTGTTGTTCAGTGGTGATAGGGACGAGCTCTATGATTTTAGAGATTTTATCTTATCAATGGGGGTTTATCCCTTGGAAAGTGGGCCTTCCTCCTCTCATGGGCTCCCAACCTCTTTTCCCTTTCTATAAATTGATCCCCATCCTTCCACTATTGGTTGGTCATTGTTGGGCTAGTTTGATCATTCATTCCCTTTACACTCATGTATTGTGATAACTCATAAGCTATTCAAGAGAAGGAATAATTTAGAGCTTCAGTGAAGGACTCTAACATCACCAATGGGAGGCCTCCGACATCAAGGCCTGGGTTGTAAGATCTCTCTTTTATATTCATTAATAAAACATCTGATGTTTTCTTTCTATATTTGTATAATCATTTCCACAAATAGTCTAATGTTCCTTGATATGTTAGATAGCTTGCGTTCATGAATGTTATGTACTATATTATGTTTGATGTTTCCTCTTGATCTCTTGTAGGTAATAGTATGCCACTATTAGCCAAGAAGGAGCTTGAGGGGTCATGGATCAAGGCCACCATAAAAGTGTTCAAGCATAGCATTAGGAAAAGGTAACCCTATCTACTTTCTTGTCTCAGTTTGAATATTATCCAAGGAAGCTTGCATTAGAAAGTCTCACAAGTTGCTAGACCCACTCTAGGGCTAGAGAGATCACCTTTATCCACACAGGGACTTTATATTCACAATAACAGAGAGGGCCCTAGCTATTTTTTTCCCAATATGCACTAGGAGACACCGTAGGAATGAATGCCCAATGAATTTCATAAAATTATGCTCAGTCTGTGATGAAAACCATGAAGAAAACAAATTTCCTTCTTTACTAGGACTAAAAAATGTACACCAAGGCATAGAAGGTGGGCTAGATAAACTATGCTTCATGATTCAATTAAAGGAGGCCTCAAGGACCTCTGCCATGCCAAAAGGGCATGCAAGGTGCACCTTATTCTTATTAAAATTCCAATAAGAATGAAGCTTTTCATCCTTCATACTCTTCCACTCATCCATCATCTCTCACACCTCCTTCTTGGCCTTATGCTCTTACATATCCTCCTCAACCTATCAACCATCCTTTTAAGTCATATCCTCCCCAACCTCATAAATGGAGAAACCCATCACAAGGGTTGAGGACTCAACTAAACGTACCTCCTTGCTTTACTTTCTGCACCCCAACCTCAACCACAACTCACTCTTCCTGGTCCACCTAAGAAAACTTAGATGTCTGTTCAACCAAATCTAAACCTAGATAAAAAAACATGCACAACAAGTCTACAATGGAGAGACGTCTTATCTTGCCTATGATGTGGAGATCCAAGAGATCAACCTTTAGTATAGGAGAGTAATTCCAAATAACCATCCACATTTTCAACCTGAACATCTCGAAGAGGAAAATTAAGAGACTTCCCCTCGAGTAAATCCACCTCCTTTTCCTAAAATATTGATCCACACTAGCCAACACACCCCAGAAGAGATTGAACTTCTAGGATAATTGAAGAATTTGTGTGTTAAGATACCCCTTATCCAGGCTATTATGAATGTTCCCATATATAATAAGCTTATAAAGGATAAAATTTTCAAAGATCTTGGGAGAAAGAAGAGAGACACCCCCACCATCAATGTTGTTAAAAATTTATCTAATCTAATGGTGGGGAGAGTGATTTTTCTAAAATACCTAGACCGTGGAAGGCCAATAGTGGATATGCATACTGATGGCATCATTGTCCCTCATACCCTTATTGATATTGGCGTTTCCATAAATTTGATGACTAGATAAACCATGATCAAGCTAAATATCCAAGGTACTATGAGGAATACTACCACATTGCTGCAACTCGCAGACAAATCCATAGTAGCTCTTGGGGGATTTGTTGAGCATGTCATGGTCTCCATTGACTCTTGGGAGTATCCTAGCGATTTCCTGGTTATCCAGCCCAAAATGAAGTTTAATGGTTACCCTCTTATCATAGGAATATCTTTTTTAGCCATTGATAATGCCTACATTAGTTGTAGGGTTGGGAAGATGACCATCAAGAATGGACCCTTCTCAAAGAAACTGATATTGTTTCCTCCTTCTTAGCCTTCTATTAAGCATGATATACCTTTGTGGCTAGAGGATGAGGAATAAGATGAAGTGTACCATACAACAGCTTACCCAATCTGTACCCTGGATTTTGTTACAGGAGAGGGGAAACTTGATGAAGATGACCTCATTTACCATATCCTTCAGAACCAACACCTCATTACCATTCCACTTGATGAACTTGTGAAAGAATCTGGAAGAAATATTTGGATTGAGTTAGACTCAGTTGAATTAAGTCCTGAGCATGTCAAAATTATAGAGTTTGGTCCATCCAAAACCTTAAATATCAACTCCTATCTCTTAGCCAAATAAGAAGAACAATTGTTCAAGATACTAAGAGAACACTTAAATTCTTTTCCTTGGGACTATAAAGAAATGAAACGGATGCATCCCTAATTTTGTACTCATCATATTTACATTAGAAAAGGATGAAAGTCTGTTTGCAAACCCCAAAGGAGAATAAACCCAAACCTTAAGGACATAGTGAAGGAAGAATTAATTTTTTTTTTGGATACAAGATTCATATACCCCATCTCCGATAGTGAATGGGTGTCACCTCTAGTATTAGTTCCAAAGAAAAGTGGGAAGTGGAGGACCTTTGACGATTACAGATAACTGAGTAAGGCCACATAGACATACCATTTCCCTTTTCCCTTCATTGACCAAGTCCTAGATGGTATTGTAGGGAAGACATTATTCCCTTTCTTGCATGGATTTAGTGGTTACAATCGGATCCAGATAAACCCCTAAGACCAAGAAAAACCCAAATTTACATGTCCTTGGGGTACCTTTGCAAATAGATTCCTCTCATTTGGCCTATGCAATTCCCTTGCCACTTTTCGAAGGGACATTTTGAGTATCTTTTCTAAACATTTTCTTGACTATGTGGAGATCTACATGGATGATTTCACTCCCTATGGTAGCAATTTTCAGGAAGATCACTCTAATATATGTAAATTCCTAAGAAAGTGTACTGAAATGAACCTCTCACTAAGCCCTGATAAATGTGATTTTTTAATGAAGGCAGTGACTTTCCTTATCCATTCCATATCTCTGGAAGGGATACAAGTGGACTCAAACAAGATCGTTATCATAAAAAGGGTCCCTCACCCTAAGAAGCAGAGAGATGTTAGGGGTATACTAGGCTTAGCTAGTTATTATAGAAGGTTTATTAAATATTTTAGTAAAGTGGTTGCACCATAGTTTGGATTTTTGGCCAAGGATTCAAATTTATATTGGAAAAGTGGCTCCCAAAAGGCCCTGAAAATATCAAAAGAAAAATTTACCACCGCACGCATATTTAGGGGTCCCAATAGGCTTTGCATTTCCACATCCATACTGATGCATCAGAAAAGGCTATGGGGGAAACCTTGGGACAATTATATGATAAGTTTCCCTATGCCGTTTATTTAATTAGTAATTTTTTTTTAAGGTTTAATTGAGCTACACTATCACTGAAAAATAACTCTTAGTCATTGTACACTCCCTGAAAAAATTTAGGAACTATATCAATAGATACCAAAAATTTGAGCATACTAATCATGAAAATATTAAATATTTGATGAATAAGTCTGATGTGAATTCTATAATAATTATATTCTTGTTATTATTACAAAATTTTGATTTTACTATCATGGAAAAGCGAGGGAAATAAAATGTAGTTGTAGATTTTTGTCTAGGCTTACACTTCTTGCAGGTAATAAAGAGATGGTTGATGATCAACTTCTAGATGAGCACCTATTTTCTATGTTAGTTCTCTTTCCATGGTTTTATGGCATAGAAAAATACGTAGTTGCTAGGAGGTTTCCTCCAAATCTTTCATCCAGGAAGAAGAGAAGGATTGTGAGGAAAAGCACCCCTTTCACTAAGATTGGGGAAAAAAATTCAAAATGGGACCTGGTCAAGTTTTGAGGAAATGTGTAAGGGAAAAGGAAGTATTTGACATCCTCTCAAATTTCCTTGATGGACCCTGTGGGGGTCATTTTTCTGCTAAGAGGTCAAATTTTAAATTTCTACAAGTTGGCTACTATTGGCCCACTCCATCAAGATGCAAGAAGTTATACCAAAATATGTGATCAGTGCCAGAGGACGGGGAAACCCACACCCGCGGATGGTATTCCTTTACAACCTCATGTGACCTTAGAGCAATTTTATAAATGGGGCATCAAATTCATTGGGACAATTGATCCACCACTAGGATAGAAGAAATACATTATTGTATGCACTGAATATTTTGACAAAGTGCGCAAAGACAAAGGTTGTCAAAGAAACAATAAAGCCGAAAGTGGCTTATTTTTTAAGGGAAAAAAGTTTCTACAAATTTGAGTATCCAAGGGAGATAGTCACCGAGTAAGGAGCTTAATTCTCATCACATTTGATTGAGAATCTCCTAAGGAAACAAAATATCAACCACATAAAATATACTGCTTATCACCCTCAAGAAAATTCACAAGTAGAGATCACTAATAGTGCGTTGGAGAGAAACCTCACCAAGTTTGTTAGCAACTACATGAGAGATAGGGAATATATATTAGTGCAGGTAACTTGGGCCTACAACACCACTTGGAAGAAAACCACTGGGTTCACTCCATATGATTTAGTTTATGGGAAGAAAGCTCTGATTTCTATTGAGTTTGAATATAACACTTTAAGAATGTCAGCCCAATTGGACATAGATATCAAAAGAGCACAAAAAGAAAGTTTTTTGCAATTGAATGGCTTGGATGAGTTCATAATGTAGTCTCTTCTCCACATTGAAGTTATGCAACTATAAAGGAATGTCCGGCATGACATACATGTCAAGGAAAATGATTGTCAAGAAGGGGATTCAACCTTGTTATATGATTCTAAGTTAAAATATTTTAAAGGGAAACTAATGAAAAGATGGTTGGGTCCATACCTAGTTGAAAAATATCATGAAAATGGAGATGTCCATATTATAACCATTGATGAGGAAGGGATACCCTTGCTTTTCAATGGTTATAGGCTGAATCTATAAAGAAGACCTCTTCCCAAGGCAAAATTCTTTAGAAACATTAGAAGAGAATTCAATGTGAATTGGATTTTTATGGATTCTAGTCCACACCACTCCTAGAAATTTGGAAAAGAAAAGAAAAAAATAATAAATGGGATTGGATTAAAACCTATATGAGGCATATGAGGTGAACTCTAGGTTTGAAAACCTCTCTGAGACAGGCCGGGAACAAAAAAGAGAAAGAAAAAATAATAAATTTCTTTAGGTGAAAACCTCCTTTTAGGTCCCTAGGGTAGGCATGTAGGTTAAAAAACTCCTTAGAGTCAGCTGCTTGTCCCAAGGAAAAAAAATACAAAAATAAAGAAAAACACACTTGAAGGAGCTTATACCATGTCTATCAACTTTTATTTTATTTTACAAGATTATGAAAAGTGATAGATTTCATGGCTACATACCCACAATTTGCAAGATATAATCCATTATTCTATCCATCCGCCACATATCCACAATCTTCCCTCATGTGACCATGTCTCTCCACCATCCCATCATCATTAAAATAAAATCTCACCTCCTCTCTTTGATGCTACAAGAAGGACCTGCATTGCTATAGGAGGGAGATATAAGGAGGAGGACAACCCAAAATAACATCATGGCTCCAAGAAATGATTAATAAGGTCCTACAATGATTTTCCATCATTCATCCATCACCCATGCACTCTATTTCACAAAACGTTTTCTCAAATTATCCACTTTGTTCTAATTTTTTTAAAACATAGAAGCCATAATTTTTAATATATAAGGGTATATGCTACTCCTTCATGCCCCTAACACTATCCTCAATACCTATCATCATATCCCCCATCACCTTCATGCAAAAATGAAGACTCTAGAGGAAAATAAAAGGACTTATATAGGAAGAAGCCGTCTCCTGTAGCATCTTATGCAAACACCAAAAAGATGATTGATGTTGTTTTTTCTCTTTCAAAACGTGGATGAAACCTTTCTTGCAACTATGAAGAAGAGATATCACTCTCATGAAGGTTTTCGACCAACAATGACAACTTGGATTAAGAAGAGACGCCTATGCACACACAACAAAAACCACAGTCAAAGCATCATAAGAAAAAATGAATATATGCAAAGGAGATATGTCAAAGAGTTAAATCCCTTGATGTCTATGATATGGTCTAGCTCGAACATGAAAAAATCTGTAGCAGTTCAATCCTCGAGTAGGATCAGGAATGGAAAACCCTTACCTCCTTGCTATGTGTAAATAACTAAATTGTGTAAATTTTGAGAAGCAATGTTTTCATAAGCTCGAGGTGGCCAGTTAACCTGGCCACCCTTGGCTAGTGAAATAAAGTTATATTTTCAACTCATGCAACGTGGAGATGTCACATCAAAGAAGTTAGAATCGAAAATATTGGGTGGTGATTATGAGGGAAGGAGGAATAATTACTCTGAGTGGGGACAACGGTCCAAAATAGAAAACCTTGTGCAATTTCCATGTCACCACATTGCTCCAAGCTAACACTAAAAAATGGAATAGTATGTACTCAAGATCTAATTCTTTTGCACATTTTTTCATTTCAAAAATAGTTAGAGAGAGGACATGTTATGGTGCCACCAAGGAGTTTCGAACTCCGTTCAATAATTTCAACAGGAGGGAGCTACAAGAAAGCCTGCAATTTCTACAGGGGGGTCAAGAGACTGCTATAGGAGGAATGAAAAGGTGAAAATGGGCCACAATGGTTCAAATTGGTCTCCAAATTTCCATATACATGCAAGGCTACATAACTAGAAGTAAGTGTCACCATCTTCCTAATCCTTACATCCAAATTGCATGAAAATTATACTAATATTCTATCGCCTATGGAAGTTTAATTGTGGAAGTAGGAGGTCTCTTTCAGCATTATAGTGGTTAGAGAAGAAGAGATTTTGTTTACAAGGAGTTCTAAGCATCAGTTGCACTCATTGATACCAGAAAATTAAAAATTGTCTCACATTTGAAGCTATAAAATAAAAAACCATCTCCTTTACCTAATTGGCTCTAAGGAGATGCAACATAAGATATGGGGGGAGTATTCAACATTATGGAACCCACCGAATATAAAAGGATCAACCGACACACTCCTTTGGTAAATATATTTAGAAGACACCAATGGCTAGGATTCTTCGAGTTGCTAAAGGGGTATGATGATGACCTTCCCCTTGAATTTTCCATCGCATTGAATTCCCAAATAGAGGACAGAGCCACCACTATTATAAGAGGGTTATCTATCTCTCTCATCCATGAAATTATTAGAAGAGTAACATCCCTACCTCTAGGGATCAAGTGGAACAAGGAAGACAAAGCAATGAATGTCACTGCTAGGAATAATTTATTCATTTCAAAAGAGAAACTTGTTGAGGATAAGAATGGGGTTACGAAGAGAAATATTACCTTATCGTTGGGATGAGGTGGCTTACCATATCCTTAAGTACCTATCCTGTCAAGGAATAATGAGTGTTGTGTATACTAACCACTTCAGATTAATTCATGAATTGAGATTCATGAATATTATGTATTGGATTACATTTGCTATTTCCTATAGAAATAAAATATAGAATGAAGAAATAAAAAGGAGACACTAATATATGTGGTTCACCCAATTTGGGCTACATCCATAAAGAAATAGCTAGTCCTTCCTTTTATTCCATTCAATCAAATGCACAGATACCACTTGTACCATATCTACTACAACATTGGATTCATTCTCTCATAGTATCTACCCTCTTAATTATAATTCTCTCTTACTAATGCATAATTTTAATGCATTTCCGTTAGAAAATGAGGGTTATAGTCTACGGGAAAAATACTTTAACATAATTTATTCTATTGTATTTGTTTCCTAATGATGAATGGTATATATTAACTATGAAATTACAATATTATACAAGGGAAATTTACCAAAATATTCTCTTCAAGGGTGTTTCCCTCCAACCCCTACAAGGGGGCATGGAAAAGTTGTTATCACATCCCCTATAACCACTAGTGATAATACTTAGGAGGTAACGCCCCTCACAACCCCTAATCAGGAACTGGGATCTAAACATGGCTAAAAATATGGCCTTTGAATCAAGAATATAATTAGAGTCCTTCAACAAAAAACACTTAAGAGAACATTATGTATATCTATTCTATGTTTTGACACCTTCTAGATGTCAAAAACACCAAACAAATATTTCATTTATCCACAATAATGACATATTAGCATCAACAATCACTATCCTTGGTGATTTTAGTGTCCTATTTTTTTTTTGATGTAGTTATTTTCATCATATTCAAAACCAACTTCTTAGTAATCATATAACACCATCATTTACCTCTTAATATTTTTCCATTATGTCAAAAATCATTCATATGTTGATTTGAACACAATTACATAATCAATAGGGAAAGGTTCCAAGAAAGAAAAAGTGACATGATAATAATGGATTTACCCACATTCTAAGAAGATTCATGAATAAAAAAATTTGAGGCAGATGGATGGTTGGTCAAGTTGTTTTTGTGGCCTCATTAACTAGGAACGCACTAGGAGAACCAATTATTTATGCTAAAATTGATCTACATCCTTTAATTCATATCCAAACACTAAAGGTAAATTCAAGGGTTGAAAGGGTTCTCAAATAGTCATGGTTACCATAATGATGCTTATTTTTCTAAAATATATGAAAACATATGAATGTACTTTGTAGCTTATCATGTCATTTTTAATGAGAAGAATTAGTGAGGTTAATTTCTTTATCTAATAATCAACTTCCACTTGGATTTGTATTGATCACATGGCCTTCATTTTTATAATAAAATAACATTTTCATATGTTTGTTTCTCACTTCTTGGAATTCCTTCACTTCCATCGAACTTCCATAGTCCAGAAAAAGCTACTTGTACTTCCCACACTATTCACAATGTTATGGTCATATTACTCAACTAAACAACCTTTTAAACTGATATTATAATGATATATTGCATATGCAATTCATGAAGGAGGTGGATGGGTGATATAAGAGTTTCTTTAATGTGATTAGAATATTATTTTCATTTTAATTTTAATCCATGAGCCCCCCTTATTTCCAACATGGAAAATGGAACTTTATGAGTGTGAATTACATGAAGATCATAAGAAAATGATAGATTATCACTTTCCTTTCCACCCAGGTTTCCATTATATTTCTTGAAAGGGATGTGAGTTTAACCATGATCTGCTTTCTATCGAGGTAGCCAAGAAATTCATGAGAGTGCTTCAAATAGAATATACCTTGGTTACTTATGAATTGAAATAAGATCTCCAGTGTGTCAATAGTGTTAGGACTACCTTGATAATCAAGATAATAGGAGCTCAAATAATATTACAATTGTACTATAAAAAAAAATCAAAAGGATATTAAAATTCAAAAAAAGAGTAGAAACCAAATTTCATAACTTGACGGAAAGTAAATGTCACATAACTAGATTTCACGCATATTTTTTTCCATGCTAAATTTAGTTTCTAGTAGCACTTTTCATGTATACTATTTTTCCTTAAACAAGCATATGTCCTCAATTAGTGAAAGATGGAAATGTGTCACCTCAACTTAGATAGTCTATTTATTTGGTGTAAAATATGGTGTTTCGTTTTGCAACATTATGTTATCCTTATTTAATGTTATATTTTCTTTGTATCAAATTTATGTGTATGAACATTTTATTTCAGGTTAACCAAATTAAGACTATGGGGTCAATAACTCATGGCGCACATACAAATTACACTTTACCTATGTCTAACTGCATATGATAGAATAATTTTGGGTCTTTCTTTGATGATTCATTAGAATATGTATTGTTTAATTTAGTTCCTAGTATTTTATTGTTTGAGCACTTAAGAAAACATGTATATGTGGGATAAAGAGACTGTGCCTAAGGTTTATTATTGGCATGTGATTACACTTTACGATTCCAAAATGGCCACATGATTCTTACCCATGTGATTACCATGTGACGCTGGTACTTGGTCCTTTTCAATGATGGAGATAAATTTGGTTTCAACCAAGGGATGTAGTTTGATGGGGACAAACCCTAACCATATATTCTTGTTTCTTGTGGTTCAGTCGACCCTTTTTCTACTTTTCTCATTCCACAAATTTATGCCTTGGGATTTGAAGGTATCTCTGCATATGTTATTTTTTAGAGTGGCCATTTGGCCCTCCCTACGCCTGCATCATTTCTACCATAATGCTCGTCGTCTACAGGGGAAGAAAATAGGCTCCCACAGGTATACATTAGTATTTATTCAATACATGATTTTCATTTCTTGTCCCATTTAGTTCCTAGTTTTCCTAAGATTAATTTTTCCTTGGTGTCTTACAAGTTTTGAGATGGGTTACTAGTCGCATGGTAGAATATAGAAATGAATTACAACCCCTTGGTGGATTGAGGGTTCAAGTTAAAATTTTGGATTTTCCTCTGATGAATACAAACATAAATCTCCTGAAATCATTGTGTCCCATATTGTAACTTCATTCCAATTATTGAATCAATAGTTTATAAACCCTAATTTGAATCTCGCCGCTCTTAAATTTATTTTATATTTCTATTGAGGGTTCACTTGAAGTATGGATTCAACATGAATGCAAGTAAAAAGAGGCTTTAACACCATTTTTTTTCTTTTGGTTTATTTAGTTATGACTTCTGTATGAATGTACGCTCCATATAATGTCTGAGGGTTTTATGGAATCAACCCACATATGGCTTTGACCGTTCACTTAGTGAAGTGTTCTTTTATCCTTCCTTGCAATATTGGTTTTAAATTTGGTGTTTTGGGTTTTTGAGTACTTGTTGAGTAGATGTTGTAGTTGGAATTTTTGGGTTTCTTTAAGATCCCTATTTCTTTATTTCAATGACTCCATTAAAGGTATTATTATTTGTTGGATGTAGGGTTGGTGTGCTGGTCTTTTAGGCTTGCAACGTGTATATCCCACCTCTCTCTTTATAATCGCACTGTGTAAATTTCATGTTCTACCATTGGGGATTTCTAACCCCAATCAAAATTTGTAGTTGCAGGTACGTTGCACTACAAGGAAAAGACCCTCTAGTGGAGGTTATAAAGGAGGTTTTTAGTGTTATAAAATTGGCCAAAATTGTCAAAAAAACATATGCTACCACATCTGTTTTTGGTAACGAAGGTTTTGGCAGATCTTTTAACAGAAATTCAACACAACTAAAAAAAAAATGGGTGGCCAGAGGTTATTAGGGATGTTTTTTCATCGGTGCTCTTATCAGGTTTTAACGCACCGGTGTGTATCGGTAGACAGCGCACCGGGGTGGTCGAAGGAGAATGCACTGGACCATTAAGGAAAATAACAGCACCGAGCTTGGTGTTGGTGATACAACGCATGGGGCCATTCTAATTGGTCTTGTGATTTGAACGGTGCCCATAGGTCATATCAACACGTCGATGCGTATGCTTATATAAATGCCCTGGTGCATCGTATCACAAAAATGCACCGAGGTTTACAATCGGTATGGGTATTCGTGTGGTGCAAATATGTCATACAAATGCATCGGCGCTTATCGACACATAAACGCCTAGTGCGTACTATCACACAAATGCACCGAGATTTGTAATTGGTATCGGTATTCGTGTGGTGCCTATTGGTCACCCAAATGCACCGGTGCGTATAGACATAAAAAATGCCCTGGTGCATAGTATCACATAGACGCACCACAATTTATAATTGGTATCGGTATTCATGCGGTGCTCATAGGTGGTAAAACGACACCGGTGCGTAGAGATACATAAATGCACCGGAGCATCGTATCACACAAACGCCTCAATATTTTTAACTGGTTTTCGTATTTGTGCAGTCTCGATAGGAAGTAAAAATGCACCGATGTGCTTAATAATACAATCGCACCGGTTTTCATTTTGTATTTTTTAGAAACATCGACCTATGGCAGTGCAATTATTGTGATTGTTTTAAATTCATTATTCATCAAAAGTCGACACATATTATAACAATATTCATATTAATTAATTTTTTATTAATGGATTTGAATGTGATGTTTAGATTAATTTGTTATATCATATCATAATTATTGTGGTTTTTTAAAATTCATTATTCATAAAAATTCGACACATATATATGTTATAACAATATTCATATCGAAATTTTTATTACTGCATTTGAAAACGACAATGGAGAACGCAATAACGACAATAGAGAACGCAATAGAATAAATTAAAACATATATATATATATATATATAGATAAGAAATTCTTTGTCATACAAAATGGGACAGTTATTGGTATCCCTTTATCTTTCAATTGGGACACTATGTCCATTACATTAAAGAAAATGTCTGATTTCACAGACATTTTTCCAAAAATAGTACAATGCCTTGCTTTTATATCCAAACATAGTGATCATCATTCTTTGCTTGAACTGTTATCACTGCTAGAGCTACTTCCATGACTTAGGTTATTTTCAAAAAAAAATTGTTCACGGCATTGATTGTTTTCTTCTTCTTCACCTTCTTCCATCTACAAACATAAAAATAAACAATAATGAGTGTATATACATTGGTGAGAATAATGAAAATTTCAATATTAAATAATATACATCAATGTAAATCGAAAATAAATGACACACTAATGCAACAATTGACTCATAAACTATACACATAATTTCAAAACCATGTAACATGTTATCTTTCAAGATTTTATCTGTTGGCATAGTGCCATACTTTGTTTCCTGCAAGTTTTATACCCCATAATGAATCATATATTTAATATAAAAGATTTATTTTTTCTATTAATTATAGACAGAGCTAAGTAAAACAAGATCGATAGATGCTTAAAAATTCCACAATTAAGTTCTGATATGCCAACATATACGCACAACCCATATTTAAACCAATTTCAATCAATTCCTTTGATGGTTCTTTATTGTATGTTAGCACCTGTTTGGAGACATTCAATGACGATTTTTGTAAAAAAACTTAAAAATAAAAAAATGAAATCTATTTAAGTTGTTATAAGGAAGTAACAATTACTCACAAAATTAGATATCAATCCTTTTCTTCCTTGTCGTCCTGTTTTATGTGTTGAATGGGTTCCATTTTCTTTCTTTTTTTTTCTGCAAGAAAATACCTGAAAATTAATATTTAATGCTAAATTGTTTATTTATTTTACCCAATGATAAAAAAATTCAATGATTACATATTACATTTGAAGCACGTTTTTGTTGAGATGGCTCCTCCCACGATGCAATTTTGTCCATTTCTTTGACCATCTCCTTGTACACCTTTTTGGACATTCCTACTGGCATATTTCTAACATTAGCTTGTTCATCTTTTGATATTTTCATAATCTTCCTGAAAATGTAACATGAAAATAAACTATTTAATTTTTATATTGATATATCAAAAGTAAGTATAACAAAAGTGATATTTATTATAATTCTAGACAAACATCTAAAGGAATATTACTTTTTCATTCCTTCTTTTTTGTTGTTGTACGTTTCTTCTATTAAAAGTTTGACATGTCTCATTGACCAATTCTCTGGAAACTCTTCCTGTAGTTTACATAAAATTTTGTTCTTGGAATCATTGGATTGGTTTTTTTATTGTAAGTGGAAATAACATCTATACATTCGTTCCACTAGATCCCTCAAACATTTGTAAAATATTTTCCCCCTTACGTTAATCTTCAACACCACTCCAGATGAGCTAAGGAGAAATTCATTTTCATTTGCATGTTCTATTGTTTTTATTTTCTTAGAACATTCCTTTTCTGAGTTTTTGGTCCCTGTAGAACATTAAACAGAGGTGAATTAATAGAATTTTTCACACATGTTATCTAATAATTTTGACTATATTATTAATGAAAACTAAAAAAGAAACTCATATTGGATCAATAGTATTTTTTCATTCACCTGATTCATCCTTTTGCAATTTTTCTATCAAGCTTATACGTTCTTCTGGTCCTAGATTAGAAATAATCTTATTGAGCTTCATCATTTTGTGGCTCTGCATGATACACATTAAACAATACATATTATTAAACTTACATATAGTTCAAAAATATTTTTTTTGTAAAAAATGTACAAAGAACTTGCCTTTTTTGCTTTTCTTGATGTGTTATCATAATTTTGTTACTTGATCTCTTGTCAGTCATTTATTTAACAATATCAAACCTATATCATATCAATTAATAATATATTTTTAAATAAACTATCAACTTCTCAATTAAAAAAAAAATCTCAAAAAATCGGTGCGCCATTCATGGTGAACGCACTGACGTCGATGCATGTATGTCTTTCCCACGCACCGCAAAAAAAGTATAATACACCGTACAGTGCTCTATGTCAACAAGAAGCCTCGGTGCATTACATGTCAGTGACTGCACCGGTTAAACATCATAAAAATAATAAAAATCGACCAGTGTTAATTTTTTTAGCATAAATCCGTGCTATATTTTACATATGGCGCACCGTTAAAAAAAAATTATTTTTCACATTACTTATCCGGTGCTCTTGTAAACAACAGAGCATCGGTGTGCTACCTTACATAAGGTGCACCGATAAAAATTCTATTTTTTTTTTAAATCATTCCAAGGCTCAAAAAATAGAGCACGAGTGTGCTATGTTACGAAGGGGGCACTGACGAAAAAAATGTCTTTTTTTAAGATTGAAGCAAGTGTCGACATGGATTGAGATCTGACTATGTAGATCCTTTGGTTGGTTGCATATATTAGGATTATATTTAGCAATACAAACCCTATAAATATAAATTGAGAAACCCTAATTCTGAAATCATAGCAAGTGGGAGAAGAAAGGGCAGAAACAAAAATAATGTAGGGTATGTTTGTAAAATGGTTTTTTTTTCAAAACAACACGTTTTGTGGCGCTCCATAATGTAATAGTGCACCAGTGCCATATGTCACAAATGGCGCACTGATAAAAACATATTTATTTTTTTATTTTTTATCATTTTACTTCAGCGGTGCGCTAGTATAGCCAAGCGCACCGGTGGGCAACGTTACGCGGGGCGCACCGGCGAAAAAAAATCTGTCTTTTTTTTTAAGATTGACGCAAGGGCCAACATGGATTGGGATCCGACTATGCAAGTCGTCCCATGGGTTGGATTTATTATGATTATAGAAACCCTATAAATCTAAATTGAAAATAAAGAGGGAGAAAAAATGGCACAAATAAAAAAAATCTAGGGTTTTGTTTCTAAAAATTGATTTCTTTTTTAATTTTTGTTTCTGAAAACTGCAGAAATTATTTTACTTCATAAAAAAATAGAGAAAAAATAAAATAAAACAATAGACTTTGATTTCTTATTTCACTGCATGAAAAAAACTGCAGAAAAAAGTACAAAAAAACAATAAACTTTACTCACGTCGTTTAAAATTCTATGGTACAGGGTTTGAATTACTAGAGGTTTGGAATTTAGATTGTCTAAATAATTTTGTTCAAATGTATTTCCTTGCTCCACAGTGCTCTCGTGCTTTGTTTGCTCCAGGTATGTATCCTGCAAATCTCTGGCTGAATTTTTTTGCAAAAATAGTGAAATAATGAAAAGTGTTTAGTATTTAAAGAAATGTTTTATGAAATTAGATTTTCGAAAATATTTTGCCACCCAATTTTCAATTTACTGTTTTTTTTTTCACTTAAAGAAAATAGGGTTGCACTTTTTTTTATTGCAATTATTCATTTACCGGTGCATCATTTAATTGAACCGCACCGGTGCTACTTGTTACAAAAATGCACCGGTGCGCAAAATAAAGAACTGACCGATGCGGTTATCTGAAAAATATGCACCGGAATTAAATTTATGTTTGTGCACCAAATTTTATTGTTGTTTTGCTCAAATGTAGGGAGAAAATATCATATATTATATGAAATGGACAATTATTCAAAATCCACCTCGTTCCATAATATTTCTCAAAGTCCATCACGGAGTTCTCCCTATCCATGTGGAGATGTAACATTTAATTCAGATTTGTTTTATTTTTTCACTATCTAATTGAATTTATGTATGTTTTTTATCCATGTAGTCAATCATGCATAACTTAATTAAATTTATAATGTATACAAATTTGCAGGTTCATACAGAGTCATCATCGAGTTCAGATGCAAAAAATTATATTCAAAGTACTGCTCCAAAACATCAAAGTTCTTATCAAGAGCTGCATATCGCAAGACAAATTTGGTAGATGAAAATGGACAACCGCTTCACCCTGCCAATTGTAACAATATTGCGTCTTCTAGCTACAATACCGTGACAATGATGGTAATTATAATTATAATTGTTTGGTATATAAATTGATTAATATGTAATTATTTCAACATAAAACCGATTTATAATCATGCAATATTGTCAACGTGGTTACTAAGTGATATCATAATATTTTGTACTAATCATGTTCAAATTTTTTTTTTAATTATTAGGATTCTAGTGATGATGAAGGACCTACCTACCATCTTCTGTTGCACCCCATGACAATGTCAAATCGAAAGAATACTGAATTAAGAGAAAAAATCAGAGAGGAACGATACCAAGAATGGTTGAATCAACAACCGATTCAATTCCTGCTACGTCCAGATTCACAAATTAAGAATGACTACAACAATAGTACTTCTTCACAAGCTGGCAATGGAGACAATCAAATAGAGGTTGGTATGGATGATTGCTTATGGGATACGACTGCCATGGAGAAAATTTTGTTAGATGCATTCCAAAATGATGATCATCTAGGGGATGATGCTCATATCGCTGACATCTTTTTCGAAAGCCTTAAATTTTCTTCCACCACCCCTCTATTTGGACACAGCGTTTAGTCAAAGTCTACCCAATTGGGGACAACGATGTTACTGTACAACTTGAAAGAAAAGTTTGGCTTGTCAAATGCATGTTTCTCGGAACTTTTGAGGTAAGTTACCACAAAGTACTTCCCTTATATAAAAATTTAAAATATAATCAGTACACAACAATGAACATTACAAATGCTAAATTTTATGAACATTAATAATTATATCGACATTAATGTACATTTATTAATATAGTTTTCCATGATCACAAACTATGGGTTATTCAAAGATAAGGTTCTTCTAAGTGATAATTTCTTTCCCGGTAGCTACGAAGAGGCAAACAAATTGTTGGAAACGTTGGGTGTTGAGTACATATCATATCATGCATGTCCAAATGATTGTATTCTATATAGAGGAGAATATGCAGACAAAGAGATGTGTTCGAAATGTTGGCATGACAGGTATGATAAATCACAAAAGAAGGGTAAATCACGTATTGGTCCTCCTTTTAAGATATTGAGGCACATGCCTATAGTCCCAAGGATTCAAAGGCTCTTTTGTTGCAAAGAATTAGCTATGTTGCAGGGATGGCATGCGTCACACAGAAGTGAGTTGGGATTTATGTGAATACCAACTGATTCAATAGCCATAAAGCATATAGAGGATACATGGCCTGAAAAATTCAAGAATGAAGTATGAAGTCTATGACTTAACATAGCCATGGATGGCGTCAACCAATATTCCCTCCAGAACACCAACCATTCTGTTTGGCTAGTAGTAGTGATCAATAACAATATCCCCCCATGGTTGTCCATGAAGAATGAACATCTTATGTTGGCTCTCATAGTCCCTAGTAGAAGACAAGTGAAGAATATGGATGTCTACTTACAACCACTGGTAGATTAATTGATGGAATTATGGGATGGGATAAATGTATACGATGTATCAAGACCCATCACAGCAGAGAGGAGGTTTACATTGTATGGCATATGTGCTTACACGACACATGATTATCCAGGATTAGGATTTTTCTCTGGTAAATTACATGTTTAATCTATTGATTTGTTTACATATAATGTAACAATATTATTTCACATATTAGTTATTTATGTCGTTGTAACATTATTTGTTTTGATATTCATGATATTCTTTAACATCCCATGCATATTAAATAATGTATACAAATATAGTATGACAGGTCCTGTAAAAAAATGATATTTTGGATGTAAATGTTGTGGAACTTCTCTGAAAGCTAGATGGTCCAAGGACCTACGAAAGCCAGTGTATGATTGCTGCAGGATATTCCTACCAGAACAAAACCCTTACAGAAGAGCAGCATCCGCTTTCAATGGTAAACGAGAAAGAACCCAAAGGCCTCCAATAATGACACCAGATGAATGGCTTAGAGCATATGAGAGAGAGAAGGAGAAGGAGTTCACAGAAATGTTCAATTCAAATGGGGAGCCTAAGTTCGATGAGCCAGATTTCTTCAACACCTATGTTGAGAAGTTGCCTATTGGGATGAAAAGGAAATCTATCTCTTATGACCTCCCATATTGGGAGCATCTTAAGATTACCCAATTATTAGATCCCATGCATATATTTAAAAAATTTTCATCTTTATGGAGGCACATATCATCGAAACAAAGTGACACATTGGCAGTTAGGAAAGATCTTATTACTTCAAAAACTAGAAAGAAATATTGGCAAGACGATTAGAAAGTACGGGATCAGAGGTAGGCGCTGGTCCCTCCAATTCATTTTTTTTCAAAGAAGGTGATGTCCCATGGATTTAAAAAATATATGATATATCTTTGGCAAAGGAAGTTATAATGGATGTGAGGGTGCCAACTTCATATGGGTCTTCACTACGACACTGCTTCACCGTGGATAACCATTTTTTGAGGTTGAAGTCGCATGACCATTTGAATCTTATAAGAGTACATATAATGTCAAAAGAATGATTTTATTATTTTTTATATTAATAAATTTTATCCCATGCGGTGATCATAAAACATAACTAATTTTGTATATTATTGCACGTTTTTATAACTTTGCAGTGTCATTATCCTTTGTTTGTGTGTGTGTGTGTGAAACATGAATTCCCTCAAGACGTAGGACATGCCATATCTAAATTATCTGCATTTGTACGTTGGATCACATCAAAGGAGATTCATGTGGCTAGAATTCCACGGTGGCATCAAGAGATAGTTGAGATTGTTTGTATGTTTTAGAAGGAACTGCCGACGAGTTTCATGGACTTACAGGTTCATATTCTAATCCACCTGGTAGATGAGGTTGAATTAGTTAGGGTTTTTTCTTATTGTTGGATGTTCTTCTTAGAGAGGTACACGAATAAATTGAAAGGTTTTGTTTGACAAAGGGCAAAACCCGAGGGGTCTATGGCAGAGGGGTACATATCATATGAGTCTTTCTACTATGCCAGTGAGTACATCAAGCAGATCGAGAACAAACCAGATGTGGTGATTTGGGGCAATGAATTGGATGAAGACAAAAGAGAAGGAGATTTTCTCAAAACAAGTGGAAAAAAGCGCTTGATAAAGAGTAAGCGACTTATAATTTTTCAAATTTACAAAAAGTAATTAATATTCATGTTGAACTTCGATATAATGTATATTTTGATCTCTAAGTACTATATAATGTTGGTTTGATTTCATCAGTGAATGCAGAAATTGAAGCAATCAATAAATTCATTCTTTACAATTCTGAAGCGACACAAATGTGGGTCACATTGTACGAACAAAAAGGAATGAAATGGGATAGTGACATGAAAGAATTTAGATGGTTGAATGGCAAAAGTGTGCCTTATCCCGATCATTTAAAAGAAAATATGCCAAAAATATGCCCCAACAGTTGGGTTGCTGACCAAGTCAGAAAGAAATATGATGCTACTAATCATTACCCGCATGCTGAAGAGGATGCGCTAAACGTAGCGATTGGGTGCAGCAACTCGTTAATAATTTATATGTAAATTTGAAACATATATTAAGACATCTACATTTCATATTTTAATTTTTGGATTATTATTTATAAGACACATGACACTTATATGATTTTTTAAACTTTTTTATAATAGGTGAATTTGTTCCCATCTATGTGGGCATATGGACACCATTTTCGCACAGAAAATGCCGATGCTGGAAACATCACACAAGATTGTGGAGTGGAAGTCAAGTTTGATCAATCTAGTCGATATAGCCACCGTCATCAATAAATAGTAAGAGGGACGTTAGGTTACATCAGAAAGATACAAGAGATCATTGAAGTGGATTTTTCCTCTTTCCAATGTGTTATTTTTAGGTGCAAGTGGTGGGACACCTTTGATCAGAATATTGTAAAGGAATATCGTGATAGTAGGCTGATATGTATCAACTCTAGAAAGATGTGGGATGAAGCTATGGAGCCCTATGTTTTCCCTAAACGCTACAACCAGGTGTTTTTCTACCCATATGTGTCGGATAGGGATTGGTGGTTCGTATTGACACATGACCCTAGATCAAAACATATTTTTGAGAATAATAGTGTTATCATGCCATGTGAGCTAGAAGATAATGAGGGTGATCATGAGAACCGAGAGTGATATGGTACAATATGTGTTATTTCATCAAGATTTATACTTTTTAAGATGAGTTTTTCGAAATATTAATGTAATATGTAAATTGAATTAATTGGTAATTTGCATTGTGTTAATGTTAAAATCAATAATTCACTTGATAATTTGGTATTATGTACTTTATCTCAAAAACAATGGCGTACTGTATAAATTAATTATTTTTAGTATCTAAGATCATAATAAAATAATGATAATTCTAATTAAGTACAGGAATTTATTTGTTTACAATTTCACGTACAATAACAATTTTAGAATTTTACATATATACAATTACAATTTTACAAATTAAAAAATTACAATTACAATTACAATTTTAGAAATTTACATATATATCATTACAATTACAATTTTAGAATTTTAAATACAATTAGAAATAAAAATATTACAAATTTACAATGTCATGATCATTTGGTATTTATAAATTAATTAATAAACATCACGTTCATGATAAGCATCGTACAAACATCATATTTGACTAAAAAACACATTCAAAATCGCTAACCGCATCATTGTGATCATGATCATCTAACAAAACACAATTAACATTATATATTAACATCATCAGTACAACACAAACATCAAATATACATCTCATGCTATCACATACACATCTATCTGCAAGCTGCACATTAAATGAACATATCTAACATGACCTAACAACATACACATAATGATGATCACCAACATGTAAATTAAGTACAACTGCAAAATGAACATAAAATACATGGACCACACATATATATATATATATATATATATATATATATATATATATATAACTGAATAATGTTAAAAGTATACAACTATAATATAAATGTCATGGATCAGCCGATGATCGAGCCTCATCTCCATGATGACTGTTGGTAGATGCTACTGGAGGCTCATGCAAATCTGGCGCGGTGCAAGGCCATGAACGATCATGAGATGTTGATGGTACGCTACACCTCGCAGACTGTCCATCATATGCTGCGGCTCGCTTGTACCGTGCGACACTCCTCGTCAGTCGCGTAAAAGCTGTCGTAACTCCTACGACATGCCGCATCAGGCTGTACATGTCACCCGAAATGCCTCTCCACATCTGTAAGAGCCTATCATCAGCCTCTATATCTCTGAAATTAGCGGGGCGGATGCCCACCTCAACAAACAATGCAATGAGTTGGTCGCCCAACTCCATCCTGTATCTAGCATCACTCAGACGTCAACCGCGGGTCGTCGCACCAGCAGGAGTAGGTCTCTGATCTGCACCGGCCTCCTGCTGATCCTTGGCAATATCTGGCATCATGCCCTCTGCATCCTCATCAAGATCCAAAACTATATTAGGTGATGGTGGCGACATCTCCTCGCCATCATAAGAGCCAATGTTTGCAAAATATATACAAGTACACAACAATAATTAGACAATTTCATTACATAATTTAATAAAAACAAGTTAAAGAAAATGTTAGAATACATTTAAATAAAATAGTAATATTACCTCTATCATCTGGCGACTCATCATCTGTGAAGAGGATGTTGGCACACCCTCGCCAATCCAACCTCGCATAAGGACAGGGGACCATAATGAAGGGATGCTTAAAAACACTGGCTTGCAACCCCAGTGCATCATCTGATATCCTCGCTAGAAACAGAGTCTCCTCCCTCTTAGGCATCATCTGCCCCCACATATGCATACGTGCCTCAGTAATTAGCCTACGAGGTTTTCGAAGAAAAGAAGGCCTCATCTCTGGAAACCTCTCAAAAAATAAACAAAAAAGCTTTGAATCAAAAGGATAGTTGACCCTCCCTTGTTCACGAGCACGACATATATCTAATGCTGTACAGAACTGCTGTAAAAAAATGGCAGACCACCTGACAAGTCGTGGCTGCTGTAGTAAAGAATCAACATAATATAAAAGTTGGCAACTAATGCATTTCCCGTCACTGGTGTTGTGCGAAATGGTTGAAATGATAAGTGAGAGACATTGGACCTCCTCACGACCAAACACACCAATACGTAACTGTCCTCTAGAGACCTGAAAATATGAAGGAGACAATCTATCTGCTCCAATGTATCTTTGGCAGTAAACTAACTGACTCCCTACCACACAGCCAGCTGGAACCTCGGGGAACGAGGGAAAATCAACCCCTCTCCTCGAAAGCCCTGTAATAAAATATACATCCTCCTCAGTGGGCGTGTACCACTGGTCGATACGAACTCGGAAAGCCTATTGCTGGGTATTCCACCTTTAGATAAGATGTCTCAAAAAACCACTATGGGACTTTAGGGAAGTAGGAGCCCCTGCGTTGCTGCTGTAATAGGGCGAGGGTACGCATCTCTTTCCCTCTCTCTTGCCCCCCATAGGCGAACCATGTTATATTGTTCCGCCTGTTGTTGTTATTGTTGCTCCTCTTCTCTCCTTTCACGTCTCTGAATGGTTGACATATTAAACAAAATTTTTTAATTAAATGACACATGTATTTACAAATATACGTATATAAATAATTTTTTGAAAAATAAATAAAACAAGAGTCGGTACGCCAAAAACACACTCACGCACCGGTAACGGTGCGTCCCTCCACAGAGACGCATCGACGACAGTGCACATAATGATATAAAAAGCACTGGGAGCGGTGCTCCAAAAAATATTTTTAGCACACTGTTCACTAAGTGCGGTGTCAGGAGGACGGTGCATTGACTTCACTATACACCCCGGGGCTTATAGCTAAGTCATCACACCGCCCTCCTGCCACGGCATATGTCAGATGGTGCGGCCGTATCCGAGAACACCACTTGTCGTAAAACTACAATTACCCATGGAACTTTTGAACTGCCGAACCTGCGTACACTAAGCACCGGTTTACCAACCCGAACCATTGAAAATGTCGATTGGAAGTTTCGGTGCGCCGAAAAAATTGCGTGCCTTGAGGCGGATAAGTTTGTCAATGCACCGGGTGGCCGCGATTCAACATTGTCAATGGTGCGGCCTGGTAAATGACCGCACTGCACTTTTTAAAAATTTTAAAATTACTTTGTGCGCCTCGCGATACTACCCCGGAACCTGTGTGGACGCCTTTAGCACCGGGTGTGGTGCAACTCAGAATTACAAGCACCGCAAACCGATGCGAGCCGAATGGCTCGAGCGCACCGCGCGATAATTTTTTGTTTTTGTTTTGATGGTTAATTTTAAGGTTTTTTCAAATTTTATCCATTAGTGTATTTATTTATGGAAAACAAGAAAATATCAACATTTACTATCGAGGAGGTATTACTGCATAATTTACAAAATAAAAT
Organism: Pinus albicaulis; assembly: GCA_034641835.2. Lineage (NCBI taxonomy): Eukaryota > Viridiplantae > Streptophyta > Pinopsida > Pinales > Pinaceae > Pinus > Pinus albicaulis. Next base: position 7,571 of record JAXQQM020071234.1, on the reverse strand, counting down.
TTTTCCAATCGCTTTATAAAATCTGCTCGAGATTGGTGAATGTACAGTAGTAGTGCATGCAATATAATGGGAGCACGATGTCGTATAAGGCTCCTCAAGCAAGGATAACTTGCATCGGTGCTTGAGCTGTAGCACCGGATAAAGTGAAAAATGTGGTTTTCTGGCTATAATTTTTTTTATTTAACCCCTGCTCTAAACTTCTCACAATAGAGCCCGATATCGAGTATCGATGTGTTGTCGTGAATGCTACACCGAAGCCCTTTTCGCTTTCACACACTTTTAGGAGTATAACTGGCTTATGCACTTTAACGCACTGAGCTGGCTACCAACGACCGTGACGTGTCGTTGAACCAATGATTTTTGCCGCTTTCTTTTTGCCATAATTGTTTAACCCTATTCCAAGCAGTAAGGGCTTTTTATCATAAAGAAGTAGCCAGCCTCAGATACTTGCTATCAGTTCTTTCTCGTTTTTGCGCACTTTTAGGAGGCACCGGGTGGCTGTGAATATTATCATAAAGTGGGTTGTTTATAGGTAACATATCGCATCGTAACTGAACCGTGAACCAATGATTTCTGCCAAGTTTTTTTGCCGTAATTTTTTTTATTTAGCCTTATTCTCGTTCATGAGGTTTTTACCTATATACTGATATGCTTTTGTATGTCGACGCTCTTTCGGTTTTCGCGTGCCTTTAGGAGGCACCGGGGAGGCATATTTTTAAAACACCGATGCTCTACAGTAATATGATGCAGCGGTAACAGTGTACAGTGAACCAACGATTTCTGCGGTTATTTGGCCATAATTTATTTTTATTTAACCGTATTCCAGTGCGTGGGATTTTTGCTGGAGTACCAGTGCGTTGTCTGTATGCTGCACTGGGCTCTTTATGTTTTCGCGCGCTTTTAGGAGGCACTGGGGCGGCATAGTTTTAAAGCAGTGGTGCTCTACAATATCATGATGCACTGGTAACAGTGTCTAGTGAGCCAATGATTTCTGCAATTTTTTGGGTGTACTTTTTTTTATTTAACCCTATTCTGGTGTGCGGCATTTATGGGGACCCTGGTGCATTTCCATCATTCCTCCCTATGAATTTTATGTTCCGCTCGCTTTTATGATGCACCAGGGCATGGGGATGTGATGCACTGGGGCTCTACAGTAACCTGACACACTGGTAACGGTGCCTGGTGAACTAATGAATTCTGTTGTTTTTTGGCCTTAATTTTGTTTGTTTTAAACCCTTTTCCAGTGCGCGGTATTTACGTGGATCTCGGTGCGTTTCAGTCATTCAGCACCAAGACGTTTGTGTTCCACGTGCTTTTTATGAGGCACCGAGGATGAAGATATAACACGCACTGGCATGGTTGCTAAATTAAAAGCACCAGGAGGGTGTGTACGAAGCACACTGTTTCCGTTGTGCCAATGTTTTATGTGGTTTTTTTGCCGTAAATTTTTTTATTTAACCATCCACCAGTGTACACTATTTGTGGGAGCCCCAGTGCATTTCATTTATTCCACACTGGGCGGTATCTATGCGGTCGACATGTAAAGCACCAGTGCTCTACAGAAATAAAACGCACCGGGCATGTGCGTACGGAGTGCATGGTGTCTGGTGTGCCAATTTTTGTAATGTGCCGGTGCTCTGTCATATTGAACGCACCGGTGCATTTTAGGTTGATAAGAGCACTAGAAGAAATACATCCAAAAAACCTCTTCCTGCCAACCTCCTCTAGGATCCTCCGCTAGAAACGGATGTCTCGGGTATTTTTCTGTGGGGTTCCTCAAAAACATCCACTAGAGGGCCTTTTCCTTGTAGTGTTGGCTGGTTCACAAGGGTGAATTTTGTTGGATATTTGGTTCATTCCCAATCCTCTAACCATTTCTCACTATGCGACAGGTTGGTTACTTCTAGTTTTCATCCCATGGGTACATAAGTTAAGGTTCGACGAATTTTTATAATTATATTTTCCCACCCTAATCAGGGTTCTTCAAATTTAGATGAGCACACCCTAACAGGGTTTGAATGATAATTGTGTTGTAGATATGCTTTCCACCATTTTTAATTTTATGGCCCTAGGACTATGCTTCTGTGGCACAATTCTCACTAAATTCGAAATTATAAATGTATACAAGTTCATTTCAATTCCATGGCTACTATGTTATGCTTGAAAATTTTGTGTATTTATTCCTTTTGATTTATCATATAAGGTGTTGATAATTTATGACCTCAGAATTTTTTCCCTATAAGTTACCATGCATTTTAAGTAAAACATGGGAACTTACCATATTCTGTTACTTTAACATATAACATATATACTTTTATTATGGTAGAAGGGCACCTCAATTTGATAAAACCATGACTATATTTTTGGTTCAGTTTCATGATTGTTAGTAATGTTATTTTTATTATTATTTATGACTCGGTTTCTTTATTGAGTTTATGTATGTCAATGTTTAGGTATGCTTACTACACTATTTATATTCTTATTTGTATATATGTTCGTGCATTCATGCAATCTCCACACATTACTATTATATAAATGTATTATATAACTTGCACAATTGAACGTTCACAAGAAAGATGGTTAATGAACAATATTTGGTAGATATAGACTCGATGCCGGAAGACCTGTTAGTTTTTTGGGGACATGAAGTGTCGGCAAAGAACCAGGAGCGGTATATTGCGGTATTATGTGAAGCATGCCTGAAAATCAAAGATCCAGAAGGGGCCTGGGGAATTTTGAATGGTGCACCACTCTTATAATAAATATTATATAGCACTTTCAACTATTCTTGGAAGAAGGAGCACAATCCAAGGTTTTTTCAGCAATCGATAAACCCTCGGAAGGAAGGAACCATGAAAGCCTCGAAAAACTTGTTAAACCCTTTGCTGCCAGGTATTTCCTTGATCCCGTTTTTCTCTAGGGGGCTGGAAGACATAGTATTTAGCTGTGGAATTCAAAGCACTGTAGGTATCAAGGGTTTCTTGGGAAAGAGCAAAATATTTCAGGATCTAGGCAGAGGAGCCTATTTGGATGCTCCTAGTCCTCAAAAAAATCCTCATCAGTGGCAGGGAATAATTTTTCTAGAAAATATCCTCTTCTCGTAGGGGAGTAAAGCAATGGGTTCGTGGCCAGAGGTAGGTAAGGGTTTGTTGAAAAACCCTAGTCTCTTGCGGAAGACTACGTTGAGACCTATAGGATTTAAGCAAACTGAGCCTCTAGTCGAGGAGCAGGGAAGGTGTTCAGGAACCCACAGAGGTGAGGAGTTGTAGGAGGTAGCTGGTGCGGCCAGAATATAAGAAGAAGGAGGCCCTACATGAGAGACTACACAACAGGTTTCGGAAGGGCAACTTGGGTGGCCTGTTATTGAAGGAAAAAATGCTATCGAAAGGCTGTTGGAGGGCGAGGAAGGTGGAAGGAGTGGGGTTATAGAAAAAAAAGAGAAAGAAGACCAAGCTGATCAAAAAGAAGGAAGAGAGTCAATGTTGTGTCTTTGTAGTGGAAATTTGCATTGATGAAGTAACGAAAGCAACATAAATTATTCTAGTAGGCGGAGTTAGATGAAGGAAATAGTCTGTCAATTACATCTTAGACAGGGTAGACTCGGCATGGCTGGACGCCCCTGAGAGTCCTACGAAAATCAAAACTTTAGCTCGGGGTTGGTTTATGATCAATTTTGATAAAAAGGAGCATCTAGAATGGGTAATAGAACAAAACTGGAATTTTGGGAAAACACCTATTCTATTCAGGAAATGGACATCGTTGTTTGATGCACAGATGAAAAAAATTGAAGAAACTCTGGTATGGGTTAAGCTTCCTAGGTTACCAATCCCTTTCTAGACGGATTCAATTTTCAGATCTATTGGGAACACTATGGGACAGTTCCTACAAGAAGATTAGTCTTTCCAACATACTAAGGACATGATTGCTGCTAGAATATTGGTCAATTTAAACCCAAAAGAAGGAATAGTAGAAGAAATGCACCTCAAATATAAGGAATTAGAGTTCATTCAGACACTGGAATATGAACACATGTCCTTTCGATGCCACTGATGCCATAAGTATGGCCATGTTGCAAAGGATTTTCCACTTGGACACCGAAGGAGAAGGAAACATAAAAGGATAAATTGAGGGCCATTTAGGCCCCCGGTTACAGAGGAGCCAGAGCATATGAGGGGGAGATGATGGAAGGGGTCAAAGGAGCAAGAGGAAACCTAACAAAAACAACTCCTACTGAAATTATGGATGAGAAAAAAAGTCCTATAACAATGGAGAAAGATCCAGAGTGGCCTCCAGCATTCTCTCCCTTCTATGAAGCTGAGATTTCAACATATTTTCAGGAGGGTACGATACTGGTATCTTCTTCCCCACTTTATCTTGTTTATTTAATTCTATTTCTTCTAGTTCAAGGCCTGGTCCTTCCAAGCCATATAAAATGGAATATATACAAGTGCACGACGTTATAAAGCCTTTAGACAGTACCATAACCTCCATCCCTGATATCTCCTTGGAAGCCCCCTCTGTACCAAGACATGGATTTCCCCCTCCTCAGGCCAGTATTGCTAAAAAACTCCCATATAATTTAAGATCTTTGATGAAGAAACCCATGAAGGAGGAGGTTATTGGAGGTTTGGAGTCTAATCCAATTTTGGTAGGTCCTAGAAAGACAAGGGTAGAAAATCCAAACTCTCCAAGGCACAGGTTAGGGCCAAAATTAACATTGCAAATGGGAAGAAAGATTTTGTATCTCAGGTGCTTAGAGCAGCCCATATCCCCTCCCTGGGTTATCAACGATCATCCTCTCTTTCAATTGCATGGGTTTTGCTAATCAACCCAAAAAATTAGCACTTAGGGCTCTGATCAAGTCCTACGAGCTGGAGGTCCTTATGTTACAGGAGAATTTAGGGATGGGGGAGGAAGTGGTTGGAACACTATCTAGGATGTTCTCAGTGTGGATTTTTTAGCCTCTGGATGCTCAAGGAAGGTCTGGGGGTTTGGCGATTGGAACAAAATCTAGAAGGCTCAAGGAAATGTCCTCTTGGGGCTTTGAAAATGCTTTAGCCATCGAGTTCTGTTCAAATGATCTCTGTCACCCTCTTCTAATTTTAAATGTTTATGGCCCTTGTATGGATAGGGTGTCATACTAGAATAATCTCTTCAAAAAGTACTACATGAAAAACTCTAATCTCATTATGGGAGGAGACCTAAATTTTTCCTTGGGGATATCTGAATCCTGGGGCCCTTCTGCTGATGTAAACCCCCTCACTTATTTTTTCGTTAACAAGCTCATATCCTCTCACCTGCTCGATGCAAACCTGATTAAACCCGGGCCTACTTGGAGGAATAGAAGAATTGGTGAGGATAAGGTGGTGAAGAAGCTCGACCGTTTTCTCCTTAATGAAGAGTTGGTTGCAATATCCTCTATTTTTAGGCATTGGGTTGGGGAAGGGGGCATATTTTACCACCTGCACATCCTCCTAGAGATCAAAGGTCCTTATAAGAAACTGCGGGCACCCTTCAAGTTCAACTCTTCCTAGCTCAAAGATGAATCTTTCAACCTTTTGTTCCATGATACCTGGAGGAAGGGAGGGACAGATGAGCTGGGTAGTATGATCTCGCTATTTATGGAGAACCTAAAGAATGAAAAAAGCTACATTGGAATCATAAAAGATGAAAAAATCGAGGAGAAATATTTACGGAAGATAAATGAAGAACTTGACTTCTTTGAAAGACCGGAGGGTGTGGGTTTTGCCTCCATTGAATCGAGGGATAGAGTAAAGAGTCTTGAAACATCAAGAAATAAAATTTTACTGGAAAGGGAAGAAATTTGGCAACTCAAAAGTAGGGCCATTTGGTTGACAACATAGGATGAAAATAAAAAAAAAATCAAGAGCTATGCCAAAGGAAGGAAAAATATTAATACTATTTGGGGGATGCAGATGAAGGAAGGAAGTACCGTATGATATTTTGAGGACTTATCTTCTTTGGGATGTAAGCATTTCAAAACCCTTTTCAAAGCCCCTGTGGAGGTTTCTATAGCTGAAGTGATCAGGGTAGCTCAGTTTTTTCCCAGATTTATAGAAGAAGATGAGAATGACAGTATAATGGAGTTTGTATCGAAAGATGAGGTGGAGGGGATCCTCAAGGAAATATAGAAGGACAAGAGCCCAGGGACTGACGGATGGATGGTGGAATTCTTCCAACACTTTTTTGAATCTTTGGGAGAGGACCTGCTAGTAGTGGTTGAAGACTCAAGGTGCACAGGCACCATCTATCAACCATTCAACTTGACTTTTCTCACCCTCATCCCCAACAAGGAGGATCTGAAATCCTTCGATGATTTCAGACCTATCTCTCTTTGTACCTGCATATATAAAATCATTGAAAAGGTGATAACAACCCTTCTAAAATATTTCCTCTCTCGAAACATCTCCTTGGAACAATTCGGCTTCCTGGATGGAAGGCAAATACATGAGGTAGTAGGGGTGGCACAGGAAACTATTCACAGTCTGTAAAGAAGCCGGAAAAAAGGAGCCATTGTAAAAATTGATCTATCCAAGGAATATGAACAAATCAATTGGATGCATATCTGTCTACTCCTAACTCTTCTTGGATTCAGGATTTACTTCATCAACTGGGAGATGGGTTGTATCACATCCACCAGTATTGCCATCTTGATCAATGGAGTTGCTACTCCCTTTTTTCAAATCGAAAGAGGCCTTCGTCAGGGATTCCCTTTATCCCCCCTCCTCTTCCTATTTGTTGCAAAAGGGATCAATTTGATGATTCATGATGCAAAAAGAAGGGAAGTGTTAAAAGGCATTGAGGTAGTTTTCAACCTCTCCATAACCCACCTTCTCTTTGTAGATTATATTCTCCTGTTCGGTAATGGAAGCATAGAAGATGTCCGAAGGATTAGAGAGGTGTTGAACCTCTTCTTAAACGGTATCATCTTAAGCATAAACATACATAAATTCTCCATTACCATGGAAGGCCTATCCCGAGCTGAAGTGGGTAGAATATTAGATGTGCTACCTTTTGAAGCAAAATCCCTACATGACAGTTTCAAATATCTGGGTTTCCATCTAAAGCCGGACTCTTATCGAATATAGGATTGGCACTCGCTTGTGAAAAAATTGAGTCAAGGATGAAGCACTGGAGTTTTAAATGGCTCTCTCAAGCATAGAGTCTTGTTCTAATCAAATCCATTACTATGGCTATCTCAGTGTACTGGGCAACCCTTTCATGGGTTCCAAAAACCATCCTTTCTTCTATTAACAAACTCTACAACGGGTTGTTATGGTCAGGGTCAAAGGAAGAACAAGTAATGCCATGGGTGTAATGGGAGAAAATAGTGCGACCAAAGGCTTGGGGAGGTTGGAGAATCAAGGAGCTCCCTTCTTTCACCCTCTCTCTGGTAGCAAAACTGTGCTGAAGACTCATCACCTTGGAAAATCTATGGATGTCAGTAATAAAAAGGAAATATATCGACCTGATTCTAATAAATGAATGGCTACATCTCCCCACTAAGAAATTGAAAAATGCTTTGATTGAAAACCGGAAAGCAACGTTGG